>PVIW01000446.1:232197-259931 GCA_004026585.1 Noctilio leporinus | reverse complement strand
ATTCCCTTTGCCCCGCTTCCTCGCCAACACTTGTTGTCTGTTGATTTGCTGATGATTGCCATTCTGACAGGTGTGAGGTGGTATCTTATTGTGGTTTTAATTTGCATCTCTCTGGTGACTAGTGATGTTGAGCAAGGGCAAAGGAAATAAAAGAATGAATCAACAAATGAGACTATATCAAATTGAAAAGTTTCTGTTCAGCTAAAGAAAATATCAGCAAACTTCAAAGGGAACCAACTGTATGGGAAAACATAATTGCCAATGATACCTCAGACAAGGGTCTGATCTCCAAAACATATAAAGAACTAATGCGACTCAACACCAGGGAGACAGACAGCCCAATTGAAAAATGGGCAAAGAACCTAAACAGACAACTCACTGAGGAAGATATACAAAGGACACCGACACTCTTAGCTGCCCCGCCGTGTGGTCGTTAGCTTGCTGCTGCAATAAAGCATGCCAACCCTTTCAAAGCTTGGCACAGGTTCTTCTTCACCCCCCGACGAGGGCCCTCCATGCTATCATCACTTGGTGGTCTTACACCCAACACCATGGGACCTGACATATGTACATGTATTCGTACTCATTTTTCTTAATCCCTTTATTCTGCCATTGACCCTCTCACCTATAAATCAGAATGCAACTGATATAATTCCAACAGTTTTGAATAACATTTAACATGTATTATAATGGGCTTCTTAGTACCTCTGGGTAGCAATACAGAGAGATTGTCAAGTAGGAGAAAGGGAGAATGTCATTTCTTGCCATTTGTTTCCTATTCCTGGCAGCACCAGCTAGCAGCAGGGGATTCCAGGACTCAGCTTCTCTTTGCATGCACAAAACCAGCTTCATGAAACTCTGCAGCCTCCCACAGTACTCACTCCTCAGGCTTCTGTGCCCGAAATCCAAAGATACCCTGCTCTTTCTGGACTCTGATAGCAACAATTGCTTCCCTTTCTTCCCTCAGCTTGAGGGCAATAACTGTTACTTGCAATTGTGTTCTTTGTCTTTCCTTTAATTCTCCCAGGCTCTAACCCCAGTGTGACCACCAGCACATTCCATGTGTTAAATATCTGATATAATTTCTGTTTCCTGGCCAATGCTTCACTGAGATACTCATGTATTAGGATTGCCTTTGATTACCTTAATTTCTTTCTGGGATTGTTCTCATCATTTTCTTTACCTACTTCAAATCCTTTTTCTTCTATAGTTGACCAATTTCCACAATTATTCTCTAGAATACCTCAAAAATCTGTCTTTATGTCAATCAAAATGTAGTGGTAAATATCAAAGAGTTTTGATCTAGAATGCTTGCATTCAAGCACTAGACTTACTATTTGTTAGCTCTAAGACCTAGGAGGGACTTGCTGGTTGGCTGGTTTATCACCAACAACCCTGCATATACACATATATGATATATTTTTTGTATACCATTCTATATTATGTATAACTTTAACATATACATAAAATCATTTCATTAGCATTCTCAGTCTGACACTGCCTTTGCCCAAATCACTATTTTGACATAATCCTTTAAAAATTATGAATTTATAATAGGAATGCTTACTGCTATTATTTGATTCTCATATATAGCCTTGGCTATATATATATATATATATATATACATATATCACTATAATCATATTAATTATAGCTGTGCTTCTTTAAAATATTAAATTTAAGGAAAAACAAAAAAATTATGAACTTAATTTTTTAGGGATATAATAAGTGCTATAATTACTGAAAATAACCTATTATAATTACGTTGGTTACATTTTTCATTTACTCCTTTGTTTTACACAGTTATAAACATATTTGTTATCTTTTTTCTTCTATCTTTTAAGTAATTTTGTAAAGCAAATCAAACTATAATTAATTGAATAATTTATTCTTGCTTTTAATATATAACAATTTCATCAAAACCAATACAGTTGACAGAAGTCTAGGTGAAAAGCTAACAAAACATGAATACAAATATTGACTTAAATGAATATATGGAACACTTAGGTGGTAATATCATGCAATGTTTACCTGGCTGAATACAGCCTTGTGGCTAATAAAATTACCATAATATTTGTGTTTAGATAATAATTTAAAAATTCACTTATAACACCTAGCTTTTTAGAATATTCTTACAATAAATCTGTATAAAACAAATTGGTAGTTATTATGAATTGTGATGAATAATAGACCAGTTCTAGTGAGTAGATTTCTGGTGGGTAGTGTAATAGACATGCTATTTTTGTCTGTTTTGAGCAACATTTGCTGAACCTTGGTCTATCTTGTCCAGGCAATATTCAATGCTCTGCAAAGGAGAACTCTGCATATACTTTTGTTGACTGACATTTTATCTCACAGTGTTTGGCATTATTCTGGTGGGGGCCTCATATGTTGGAAAATTTTCATTTCAGGTAACAGCCAATAAACCTAGTAATTAATGTATGTAAAAGCTATTCTTTTAGGAACTGGAGGAATGACCCACCCGGGCTCCAGGGTAAGAAGACCTCCAGCCAGGAGAAAGAAAGAATGTTCTTAATTCCAAACCCCTTCTCCTTATAAAAAGGGCCCCTTTATAATAGAATGTAAGATAGTCTGTTAGTGTGCAAACCTGCTGTCTTCTCAGCTCCCCAGCCATCTGAATAAAGAGCCCATAAAGATTCAATCCCTGTCTCTGCTTATTGGGTCTAGTAGATGACAGGGTGCATGAATACTGGCCTTTCCAGTTTCCATTCCAAGATCTCTCTGGTTAGTCATGTAATAATTGTGTTGATTTTTGTTTTATTTTTTAATTCAAGTAAAAGAGGATGTTTCCCAGATTTAAAGGAATAAAATTAGTATTCTGCTCAACTGTGCTCATATACTTGTTACAGAACCCTTAGGGGGATCCTCAGTTTTAATAGGCCTATTTTGTCCATCAACAAAAGGGAAGCTCTTAAGAGAGTTTGGTGAAAACCAAAAGTATTTTGTTTATTTGAAAGGTATACAAATTTATATTAAAGGTGCAATTATGCTGTTAAATCTCAATCCCTTTAATAACACCCAAAATGTACTGTCCTGCCTGATTAGGATAGCTTTAAAACAGACAAGCAAAAGATACCGTCTTTCAGAAACACAACAGTTCACAACTTAGCATTCCAGTTATAAAGTCAAAGTTCCCAGCAGCTGCTATACCCAGTTAGGGGAGGGTCTTACGCACACTCCCCAACTCTTATACCACAGGTAATTCCCTATCTCTGGGCAAGCTGAAAGTCTGACTTTCCCCGTCTCTGCTTCCCCCTCTCTCAAATCTTAAACCAGGTGAGTTTTCTTGTTTCCCAGGCCCTGTGTTTGTCTATGGGTGCTCCAGGAGAGAGAGAGAGAGAGAGAGAGAGAGAGAGAGAGAAGAAAAGGAGATTGATGGCTGCTGTCCTATTTTAAGCCGTGAGGGTGGCCTGTGACACAGTGGTAGGGTGACCAATCTTGGCCACCAATGAAATCTCACATAGCCCTTTAAATTCTTTCATCAACATCCTATGGTCAAAAAACCCTTCTATCTTCCTGGGGGAAGAGGTTTATCCAGTTATTTGCATAACTAAGATATTAGTCACCAGTAACAGATATGCAAAGAACCTCTCTCAGGAAAAATGGCTTACTTCAGTGTCCCACCCCCATCACCAAACTCCAGAGCCGGTGATTTGGGCTTTCTTCTACTCTAACATACTTTCCACATTTTAATTATTATAAGTGAAGGTAACAATTTGAAAATTTTGTTTTTGTATTACTGATGTTTCTTAAAATGTTTAATGTAGGTGGTTCATGAAGTCAGATCATATGTCAAACTTTCCTAATGCTCAGCAAAGTTAAATGCAGGTGTTTCAAATAATTTTCTGGAGATACAAGTTACATTAATGTTGTGTTACATAATAAATACCACACAGTAAAACAAATGTTAAAAATGTTTTAAAAACAGCTGTAGGTATTAAAAAAATAATAGTCTAGTGCTCAAAGTAGACTAAATAAAGGAATTATGGATTCAATTGTGAAAAGAAATTTGTGGCTATAAAAATGCCTGGTAGGTACACAGCCACATCTTGTATATCTCTTTTATTTTTCTGAAGCATCTGGTTTGGTATTCTATACACAAGTATTTTTACTTTGTTACCAATTAGGTCAGTAATTGCTAATTTTCATATGTAGGTCTCTACAAATGGTAGGACTAACTTCATATATGCAACGTGTACTTAATAATTGTTTCAAGAACTCTGATGTGAACTGAAAATACTGTATTTGTAACAGGACCCTTGCAGGGGTGTCCTAAGTTTTAATGGGCTCAATTTGTCTGCCACCAGGAATGATTCTTAATAATAGAGTTTGGTGAAAAGGAATGGTATTTTGTTTATTTGAGGAGTATACAAATTTATATTAAAGTTGCAATTATGCTGTTAAATCCTACTTGCTTTAAAAACATCCAAAATATACAGTCCTGCCTGATTAGGCTACCAAAAGATAACATCTTTCAGAAACACAACAGTTCACAACTTATCATTCCAGTTATAAATTCAAAGTTCCCGGCAGCTGCTGTACCCAGTTAGGGGAAGGTCTTGTGCACACTCCCCGACTCCTACACCACATTTAAGTCCCTGTCGCTGCCCAAGCTGGATGTCTCCCTTTCTCCCTTTGGTCCCCCTTCTCAAACCAAGTGAGTTCTCAGGCCAAGAGTCTGCATGTCATCCAGGAGAGAAAGAGGGCCCCTGTCTGCATGTCTGTCCAGATGAGAGAGAGACCACGTGTCTGCCACCTTATTTTAAGCCATAATGATGACCAGTGAGTGACACAGTGGTGGGGTGACCAATCGTGGCCACCTGTGAAATCTCATGTTGCATTACTATTCTGAGTTCAAAACCCCTTCCATCTTCTTGGGGTAAGAGGTTTATCCAGTCATTTGCATAACCAAATCACTAGTGACCAGCCAGAGAGATGCAAAGTACCTCTCTCAGGAAAAATGTCTTACTTCAGTGTCCCACCCCCATCCTCAAACTGCAAAGAGCAGGGGATTTTGGCTTTCTCTCATTCTGTAACATATAGAATGATATAAGCATTGTGTTAGATTCCATAGGTTTAAAGTTTAATGGGAGTAATGATAAACAAACAATAAAACTGCAAAAATTACATTTACTAACATGGCTGAATCTAATTTGTTTTGTCTTATATAGCACCAAATAGATTAAAAAAAAAAAAAAAAAGCAAGTGAAAAGGCAAACTAAAAGCTATTTACATTATCCAGAAGACATGAAACACTCATTAGAATCAATTTTTTATTGTTGACACAGATGTCCCCTATTTCCTCGCTTTTCCTGCCTGCCTCCTCCCAACCCCACCCTGACCTCCACCACTCTATCATTTGTATCCCTGGGCTACACAGATACATTCTTTAACCCAATCTCTTTACTTTCTTTTATCTAGTCACCTACCCCTCTGAGAACTGTCAGTCTATTCTGTGTATCTGTGCCTCTGGTTCTATTTTGTTCATCAGTTTATTTTGCCAGTTTATGTTGCTTATTAGATTCCACATATAAATAAGATCATATGGTATTTGTCTTACTTTGCTTGGCTTATTTCACTTAGCATAATATTCCACAGATTCATCCATGCTGTCACAAAAGGTAAGATTTCCTTTTTTCCGACAACAGCATAGAATCCCATTATGTGAATGTACCACACCTTTTTTACCCACTCATCTACTGACCTGTACTCAGTACAGATCTTGTCTATTGTAAACAATGCTGCTATGAACACAGGGGTGCGTATATTTTTTCTGATTGGTGTTTCAAAATTCTTAGTGTATATTCCCAGAAGTGGGATTGCTCGATCAAAAAGCAGCTCTATTTTTAATTGTTGGAGGAAACTTTATAGTATTTTCCACAGTGGCTGCACTATTCTGCATTCCCATCAACAGTTCCTCAGGGTTCCCTTTGTTGATGGTAACCACTCCAGGAGGTGTGAGGCAATACCTCACTGTAGTTTTAAATTGCAACTTTCTGATGATTACTGACACTGGACATTTTTTCTTATGTCTATTGGCCATTTGTGTCTCCTCCTTAGAGAAGTGTCTATTCAGTCCTTTTTTCATTTTTAATTGGATTGTTTGTGCTCGTGGTGTCAAATTGAATAAGTACTTTATATATTTTGGAAAATAATCCCAAGAAGAATGGTGTAAAATAAATAACAGAAAAGTATGAATAGGTACTTTTTAACAGAAGAATCCAATTTAATCAATTGAACTGTTCACTTATATCAGTAAATAGACATGAAAATGCAGACTTCAAAGAGTTATATTCTTAATATATACTAGGTTGGCAAAAATAGGGATGCCTAACTATACCAACTGTTTGCAAGCATGTGGAACTACCAACCATAACTTAAATAAATTATCAATTGGATTGTCAACTAAAATAAGCAATTTGAGTGAAAATGTGGTATTATTGTATACAGTAGAAGACACATATTTCCTACAACCCCTTTCTCTTCTAGGCATATATTTTACAGAAACACTTGACTGGACTGGATTCTGGAAATAGACTTGGCAAACTCTCAGGGGGTTCATTGAACCACCAAGTACAAAAGATGCCCCAATATGAGCCTGGCACATCCTATAGTGTTACTTTATTATTATTCTTTTTAGTACATGTTATTGATTATGCTGTTACAGTTGTCCCAATTTCTTTTCCCTTTGCTCCCCTCCAACCAGGACCCCGTTTCCTCCTGAAGCACCACCCCTCACTTAGTTCAAGTCCGTGGGTTGTGCATATGAGTTCTTCGGCTTCACTTTTTCCTACATTATCATCACATCTCCCTTTCTATCTTGTACCCACCATTTCCCCATTTCTCCCCCTTCACCCTCCCAACTGATAAACCTCCCAATGATCCCCATACCTATGAATCTGTTTCTATTCTGTTTGCTTAGTTTTTTTTTTTTTTTTAATTGTTTTAGGTTCTGTTGTTGATAGTTGTGAATTTGTTGTCATTTTAATTTCCACAATTTTGACTCTCTTTTTCTTAAATAAACCCGTTTAACATTTTATATAATAATGGCTTGGTAATTATGAACTTGTCTACCTTAACATTGTCTTGGAAGCACTTTATCTGCCCTTCCATTCTAAATGATAGCTTTGCTTGATAGAGTTGTAGGCCCTTGCTTTTTATCACTTTGAATACTTCTTGACAGTCCCTTTTTGTCTGTAAAGTTTCTTTTAAAAAAATCAGCTAATAGTCTATGGGAACTCCTTTATAGGTAACTCTGTGCTTTTCTCTTCTTTTAAGATTCTCTTTTTATCTTGGTGGGGTCATGTTTGGGGTTAGCTTGTTTGGGACTCTCTCTGTCTAGGACCTGCATGCCTATTGCCTTCACCAAATTTGGAAAGTTTTCCTTCATTATATATTTACATAAGTTTTTAATTTCTTTCATTTCTTCTTCTCCTTCTGGCACCCCTATCATTTGGATGTTGGTACATTTAAAGTCATAAAATTCCTAAGCCTCTTCTCATATTTTTCAATTTTCTTTTTTCATTCTGTACTGGTTGATAGTTTATTTCTTCTTTATGTTCCAAATCATTGATTTGAACCTGTGTTCCTTCCCTTCATGGTTGGTTTTGTGTGCATTTTCCTTCGTTTCACTTAACATCTGGTTCAGGGTTTATATTTGTTGAGAATTTTTAAATACTGCTTCAGTTTCACTATATATAATATGTCTATTCCGATTCTCTGATTTTTCCTGATTTAATTTGAGGAGATTGTATGTTTCTAGAAATTTAACCATTTCATCCATGTTGTCCAGTGTGTTGGCATATAGTAGTTCATAATAGTATTTTCCTATAATCCTTTATAGTTCTTTTATGTCAGTTGTTTCCTTGTTCATTTCTGATTTTATTTATTTGGGTCCTTTCTTTTTTTTCTTGATGGGTCTAGTTAAAGGATTGTCAATCTTGTTTATCTTTTTAAAGAATCAACTCTTGGAGCCCTTGAGCTTTTGTCTTTCTTTCTTCCTTTCTTTTTTTTTTTTTTTTTTTTTTTTTTTTTTTTTTTTTTTTTTTTTTTTTTTTTTTTTTTTTTTTTTTTTTTTTTTTTTTTTTTTTTTTTTTTTCCTTTCTTTCTTTCTTTCTTTCTTTCTTTTTCTTTCTTTCTTTCTTTCTTTCTTTCTTTCTTTCTTTCTTTCTTTTTTTTAGATTCTAGGTCATATATTTCTGCTCTTGTCTTTATTATTCTCTTCCTTATTCTCACTTTGATGTAATTGTGTAAAGAAGTGAGCCATGTTTGCCTATGCTGCCATCTTGACCAGAAGTCTACTATTTTTGTTTCCTTAACTGAAAGCTTAGATCAGTAATTTAATGTCTTACTTATTTTCTAACATATGTGTTAAATGCTCTGAATGTCTTTATAAATAGTCTGAATCCCACACTTTTGAAATGTTGTGTTTTCATTATCAAGCAATTAAAAATATGTTCTGATTTTTCTTATAATATCATCTTTATCTCATGGATTATTTAAAAGGCTATTATCTGGCCCTTGCTGGTGGCACAGTGGATAAGGCACTGGCCTGAGAACCCGAAGGTCACTGGTTCAATTTCCCAGCCAGGGCACATAATGAGGTGGCAAGCCAGGTCTCCAGCCAGCTCTATAGCTGGAGGCAGGTGAAAGGCAACCATACATTGATGTTTCTCTCCCTCTCTGCCTCTCTTCCTTCCCCTCTCTCTGGAAATAATAAATAAAATCTTAAAAAAAAAAAAAAAAAAAAAAAAAGCTGTGATTTAATTTCCAAATATTTTAGGATTTTCCCAATACATATATTTTATGGATTTATAGTTGAATTCTGTTGACTTAATTTTTTTCTGCTGTTCAGGTTTATTTTATAGTCCAGAATACAACATATCTTGGTGAATGTTCCATGTGCATCTTAAGTGGCTATTATTGGATGATATTTCATAAAAGTTAAGTTGATTGATTGTGTTGTTCAGGTCTTCTATATTAGGAATCAGCAAACTTTTTCTTAAAGGGTCAGATAATAAGTAATTGTAAATATCTTAGTCTTGTAGGTCATCTTGTCTCTGTCACAACTGTCTAACACCAAAATTTGTGTGAAAACATTCACAAGCAATATGTAAATTAATAAATGTGACGAGGAGTCAATGACACATTATTTATCAGATTAAATAGTTGGCCCACGGGTTGTAGTTTTCTAGCTCTTCTTCTATATCCTTTTGATTTTTGGTGTATTTAATCTATTAATTACTGAACCATATGTTGATATATCCATCTATAATCATTAATTTATATATTTTATATCGGTTTGATCAATATTTGCCTCACTTCTAAAGCTCTGATGTTAGGCACAAATATGTTTTAAGATTGTTATGTCTTCTTCCTGAAAAGACTTTATCATTATGTAATATATTTCTTTATCTCTGAAAATATTCTTAAGTCTACTTTGTTGTAACATAGCTAATTCAACGTTCCTTTGGTCAGTATCTGCACGTTACATACATTCTCCATCTTTTTGTTTTAAACTTCTCTGTGTCTCTATATTTTAAGTGGATTTATTGTAGATGCCATGGTTCTTACTTTTCAAAGATCTAATACGAAAATATTTGTCACTTAAGTGGGATGTTTAGGCAATTTAAATTTAATGTAATTATCAACATTGGTGGATTAAATCTATGACTTGAAAGTTGGGTTATTTTATATGTTCCAACTTTTTAGTTCAGCTGAAAATCCACAGAGATTACTTTAAGTGTGAGGAGTTTGGCACTTTGACTAAACAAAATAAAACTATGCATGGCGTTTCAGGCCCAACCATAGGCAATTACAAATGCTTTACCTGGCCTAACTCGTAAGGTGGAAGTTGCCCTCCCCACCTGAAACTTGATACACAACCAGTGCATTACAGTCTCTGAAAGGAGTTGCAATCAAGGACTCAGAAACCCCTTGCTGACCATGATCTTACCCAAAGCTACATTCCTGGCCCATTCTGACTCAATACTTAGTAATTTTATACTCCTCGCCCATCTCCCTCTTCCTGGATCCACCTCCAGAAAATTGCAGGAGCCTTTTAACTTTTGTCAGAGCTCCCTCAATATCCCCCTGTCTGTGTCTACCCATCTGAAACTCTGTTGGTTTTAGCTCTTACTCATACCATCCTGGTAAGTGATTAATGGCTCCACTGTTCCTTCCATTTTTGTCTGTGGCTTCCAATGTCCATTTCCACATTTGATGGCTCAGCTCTCCACAGCTCAGCCCAGCTCCCAACAGTGAGTGCTTCTAAACTATCCATGTATCCCGAGCTCCTAGGTTTTGTGTATAGTCTTACTAAGCCGCACTTCACTTTTAGTAAGTTAGCAAAATTTTAGCTGCTTCTTACCTAGTTTTCCAGGGATGGAAGTGGTAAGGAAGTCTTTGATTTATTTTATAACTGCATCTAATTGCTTCAAGAACATATGTTGTTGTAGTGGTGGAAGTGACGTTCCTTCCAAGCTTCTAAATCTTAAGTGGAAGCAGAAATATCTGGCACCACTTTTTCCCCCCCAGTTTTTGAGAGCCAAGTCAGCCTATTACAATTTTCTCCCAGGGACCTTGCCAGGTTGTTGAGTCCTATGCCATGAGGGAATGCTCCATATTACTAATGCTCTTTATCTTATCTCTTCTATTTCCAGGACTGCATATTTCCCTCTTTCTGCCCTTAGAATGCAAAAGACAAAGACTTCTCACTGGTGCCAAGGAAGCCATCTCATTTTCACAGTTTTTATTACATTTATAATGAACAGATCTGTGTCTATTGTATTCTCTCTTTAGTATATCAACTCAATTCTGCGGTCCTTCTTGTTAGCAATTTCCTCTATACTTTTCAAATACCTAAAACTTGGTATATGCTAATACACTCACCTTCTTCCTGCATTGTATCTCAGTTCACCACGTATAAAAATCCTAGCGATTGCTATGCTAGTGCATGTAAGGTCTATCATTTATTGGCCTGTCATCAGTGATGACAAACCCAGGTTCAGTCAGTAATTGGCTGACTCTACAGTATAATTTAAAGACCAAGGGTAATCTATAGTGGTACATGGATTATAGGTCAAGGTAACTACACTTACGTGAGGAGAAAGTGTCCAGAAAAGGGAAATGTTGTGACTTTTTAGCAATTAACATTTATGACAACTGGAGGAATAATGCACTGGCCTGGACAAGGGAAACTGAGGGAGGCTTCAACAGTACCTGCTGTTAAGGTTAAGCATAGTGCTTTGCACAAAACAGGATCTTAATGTCTTTGAAAGATTTGTTAGTCTATTTCATTTTATTCACTGACATTGATATCATGTGCTTTAAAATATGAAACACAATTTCCCTACTCCTTAATTGATAACAACTGCATTTCACATTAAATATCCTTAAAAGAAAAGTAGTTATCTTTTAACATATTTATCTATCCCAGTACTTTGAACATGGTGTTCTTGAAAATGTCTGTGACCTGTGGTGGAGGCTCTCCCTTGCATGTGGAATGGTCCTTTTTTTTTTTTTTTTTTTTTTTTTTTTTTTTTTTTTTTTTTTTTTTTTTTTTTTTTTTTTTTTTTTAGATTTTATTCATTATTTTTAGAGAGAAAGGCAAGGACGGAGGAAGAGAAGGAGAGAAACATCAATGTATGGCTGCCTTTCACCTGCCTCCAGCTAAGGACCTGGCTTACCACCTGGTTATGTACCCTGACTGGGAATCAAACAAAATAGTCTTTTTAAATACTTTCTTGTTCTTTTAAATCTGAGCTCAATACAGTTTTGATGGAAAGCAATTCTTCCAGAAGCTTTTTTTTTTTTTTTGCACATGGATCTATAAGGAAATTTTCATCTTCTCATGTTTGAGGGTGTGGAATGGGCGAGAACCTTTCCTCTATTCTCCAGGTTCTTTTGGCTAGTCTAATAATCAAATTGATGTGAGACAGATTAACAAGAGAAAATAACCAAATTTAATTATATACACACGTATGGAAACCCCACATACCTGAGAGATTCAGAGACATAAAGGAAAATTTAGGTATATGTGACATTCTGAACTATGGATGAATTAAGGTACCTTGGGGCTTCAGCCGGTTCTTACAGGGAAAGCCCTTGTTCAGTAATTATTAGTTGGCTTGCTATATAGATAAGTAAAATGTCACTTCTGGTGATAACTCATTATGGGCAAGACCCTAGTTTAAATTCTTCTAGATAATTAAGGGGTAGACAGAAGTTTCTCCTGAGGCTGCAAGGCTTGGTTGCTTTTACCTCAAAATAATCTTCATACCACAGAGGCACATCTTGGGGTGGCTCATTCTCAAAGCCCTACGTGGGTAATTCTGCCAGTAACACCCACTTAGCTTTTATATCAAAGTGGTGAATATTATTATTACTACCTGTCCATTTTTTGCATATATTTTATCTACACAACTGGACTGTATTCCTTGAAGTGAGAGGATCAAAATTTACCCCTATCTTAATCTTATCAAAATTAAATGAAGTATCCTATTTATGTGAGCACTATGTAATGACTTCAAAGTGACTAATCAAGTCTACTTTATGTATGTCGCTAACATGGAGAACATTCCACGGCATAGAGAGACACTCAGTGAACATTTGCTGACTGAATACGTTAATTAAGATAAAATTACTTGTGATAAGTATATATCCTGTTATGTCTCCCTGCTTGTGTACTTGGAGGTGTTAATACAAATATACAAACTTGATAACTTGATTTTTTTTATTAGACTATTTTTCAAAAGGGAGTTTTTTCCTCTCTCTCTAAATTTACTTAGCCTGCTTTAAATTACTATAAGGAAAGTCACTCTTTTATTTCATTTATAAGCCACATAATGATGAGCATTCTTGCGTTTATTTCTCCCTTTTTTAAAACCGCAGACCTACAGATGAGTTTGAATCAGATCCAAAATCTGTGGGCACTGAGAGCATGCAGGGGCACGCACAGTTTGTGGGAAGCTCTATCCCCTCAGGCGCATGACAGCTAGAAATGCGTAAACCAGTTTGGGTAGAAAGATTTGAGCCACGTCTTTGTTTGAACTGCACTCACTTACACTTGTTTATGAAATAGCCCTTGAGCTGAAATGCTTAAGAAAATATTGGTAAATGTCAACCAGTTTCATTTATTTCTTTTTCTTTCATGTACATCTTTACAAGCCCTTATGATGTATATTATAGTTAGAACGAGTGGGTTTCTGTGAGGCAAAGAACTGGCTGATATTTCCAACAGGGCTGGAAGAGAAAGTACCTAAAGTCCAGAGAGAATATTCTTCCATTTCTAAGAAGCTTTGCAGAGTATTTTCACAAGCCTTTGAGATTTATGCAACATTAAAAAGTTTTTGTCTGTCCTTATTCAGATTGAACGCTTCCTTTCAAAGTGTTACTAAGAGGTAAATTTTATTATTGAAAAATAGTAAAAGAATATTAAAAGACAAAGTTTCTCTGGCAGGCCAGATTATTTCTTTCTGAAAACGGAACTACCATGAGGGGAGCCTGGCAACATTATGATTTGCCCTTCTTTTTCACTTTTACTTGACTTGCAGCTATTTTACTACTTTGGCTTTAAATTTTTTGTCATATTGTTTTCTTCATTTAGCTAATATCTGATCACCTGCTCAGAAACTTTTTAAATTGTCCTTTCATTTTATCCTTCTCTTTCTATGAGCCTTACCTGTATGAAAAGATACTTTTCTGCAACTTTGCAAATGTGCTTCCATATTTGGTACATGCTGCTTTTTAATAAAAGGTGACTATTGTCCACCTTCTATCACCTGCCATACACACCTCATACCATATTCAGTTTGTCAGGTGGAAGATCACTCATTTCTCAATATTCAGTTTGGGTAAAACTTCTCTTGACAATTCTAAGCCAGTAGTTGCATTTTGTGGTCTGCTTGCTAGAACAACGGAAGGTAGATCTTGATTCAAGAGAGTGCTGGATATTCTCCAAAGCAATAACTGATGAATCTTCAGTCTTATGTTTCACAAATAATGTGATGGCTCACTTAATATACCTTCTTTTTTTCTGATATGGTAGCAATTGCTGACTTTCTCTTTGCCTTTAAATTTAGTTTAAAATGTAAACAAGTTTAAATATCCTGGAAAGTGTATGTAATGGTCTGAGCTAATTATCCACTTCTGTTACACCAAACTCTTTTATGTCTGCTTATATTTTATGCTTTTGGCCAGCATAGCTGGCCAAAATTAAGCTGTCTTGGATTAGGTATCTACCACTGATCAAATCAACAGTGACATGTAACACAGCCAGCCAACCTGGCAAGGGCTGTGGTCAGTCAGGGCAGCACGCTGAGTCAAAGGTGTGGTCATGGACAGGATAAGCACTGACTGGACATCTCAGTTACTTTATATCTCTTGATGCAGTGGGCACATGAGAACACTATTATGCATACAGTTCCCAAAGTATTCCACAAAAAAATGTTGTCCAACTAGAACAAATTTAGTCATTCAATATTTATTGAGCTCCTAATATGTGGGGGGTAAAATTTATGAGGATAAATTAGAGATGCAGAGCTGAATAACACACAGAAGAATTCTTGCTTTCAAGTTGCTTATGAGAGCTGGAAAAAACTGTCAATTACATATTGATAAATTAACAAATACATAAGTTAGGATTTAGAAGAATCAAGGAATGGGGTAGATAAGAGAGATATTACTTATTCATAAATTAACAAATGCATAATTTAGGAGAGTTGAGAAATGGAGGAGATAAGAGAGATGAACAGATGAAAGAAAGATCATATAGTACTTTGTATATTATAATAGTTTTAATTTTACTTATAGAAAGCCTTTGGAGATTGTTTTTTTTTTTTTAATTGAAGGGTGTGTCATGATCTGATTTCTGTTTTAAAATAGTCACTTTGAATGGTGTCTGGGGAATGGACTTGCTAGGATGAAGAGCCAAGGCAGTACAGACTAGTTAAGAGATTGCTGACCTGTTCCAGATGAAAAAAGTAATATATTTTTAATTATACCTGGAGCAGAGCATGATGAAAATGAGGAGGGCAAAGGGGAAACATTGGGACAACTGGAATAGAATAACAATGCAAACATTAATTTAAACTAAAAACAAAAAAGAAGTACAAACAAAATTTAGTGCTAGGCTATATATGGGCTTACAAAATAACTCCTAGATTTTGCCTGAGCAACTGAGGGCATAGTAGTGTAATTTTCTGATACAGGGACAGTTTTCTAAGAAATAGAGTTGTCTGAAGAATTCCTGAGAAGTAGAAAAGCTTTCTATTTTACCCATGGTAAGTTTTATATGGTTCATATCTAAGGAGGGATGTTGACAGGAATTTATAAAAACAAGAGTGGGACCCAGTGGGAGAGCCAGACTGGGGTTAAAGATTTGGGCATCAGCCATTACTAGTAGCTCAGTGGCCTGAAAAGCCAAAGGTCACTGTTCGAGTCCCAGCCAGGGCACATAACCAGGTTGCAAGCCAGGTCTCCAGCCAGGTCCCCAACTGGAAGCAGGTGAAAGACAACCATACATTGAGGTTTCTCTCCCTTTCTTCCTCGCTCCCTGTTCTTCTCTCAAAAAATAATGAATAAAATCCTTAAAAACAAAAACAAAAAGAACAAGAAAAGATTTGGTGGGCATCATAAGTTCTTGGTTGACTTTAAAGCCACTAAAGACAATTTAGGTAGAGTAGATAAGCCTGAATTTGTTTGTTTGTTTGTTTTACATTTAGGGACTAGGTCAGAAAACAAAAAGCTGGTAAAGGAGAATGAAAAAAATGTGGCTCATGAGGTAGAAGAAAACACAAATAAAACTTATTAGAAACTAGAAGATAGTTCTCTTACTTGACAATGCAGCAAATCTTCCTGGGATGCTTGTTAAGACACACATTCCTGGCCCAATTCTCTGAGTTTCTCATTCTGTCCATCTAAGGTGGGGCTCAATAATTGCTTATTTCATAACTTCCCAGGTATATTAAATGATCTGACTACATTGTTTGATGTTTGCTAACAGCTTTTAAACCTCATCCCTCTCTCCTCCCCTCCAGCCCATGTCTAGATAAGCTGATTAAAAAATCCAGGTTCTTCTTTGTTGCTGATTGTAGGTTCAAACTCTAAAATAACTCTCCTCATGTGAAGACACCTTTACTTGACACCACCCCCTAAATTCAAAAAAACAAAACCCCTAGATCAGTAGCCTTTTCCTTCTCTAAAGTATCATTCATATATACATATATACGGAGACTTGGCTTGCAACCTGGTTATGTGCCCTGGCTGGGAATTGAACCAGTGACTTTTGAGTTCAGAGGTTGGTGCCTATCCACTGTGTCACCAGCCAGGGCTAAAGTGTCATTTTCAAACCTGCTTGGGAACCATTCTCTCCAGAAAACCTCATTTTGAAAGAAATAAGCATCTACATCCCCTCATTTGGGGTGTGTGTGTGTGTGTGTGTGTGTGTAACATCTTCAGTTTTGACATATGAACCAGGCTTTGAGCCATGTCTATCTTGCTGCTTTAGGGTAGTCATGGTGATGCTTCTGCTTATCTGCAGACCACACGATAAAAGAGATACATCTGAAAAATAGAATGTTTCAGTAAAGGAGAGATTTTTCTGTTTAAAATGCTGCTAACAAATCAAGTGAGATGAGGACAGAAAGTGGGTCATTAACCTTTGCAAGATCACTTATGACCTTAAGAGCTACCTTACTGGAGTGGGTTGGGGATATAATGAAATAGATTGGAGTAGACACAGAAAACCTAAAGAATTCTTTTAAGAAGTAGCTTTGTAAAAATTGTTAAGGTATGTTTCTATTCTAATGGAATGAACTAATGTAACAGGAGACATTGAGCTTGGTAGGGAAAGGGGGTACTTGCTTATCAAAGTGCTTAAGAAGTGAGAGGTGCTCTGTAACACAACTGGCAAGTTCACCCTTATCCCAGAAAAGGGAGAATTTTTACATCATAGTAGAGAATTCTCACAAACATGTTAATAGAGGAAAAGGAAAGTGGCCTCACCTGCCTATGTTTTCTTCATGACATATGAACTGATAACAATTTAGAAAAAAGGGAAGGATTATGGAGAAATTTTAGTCATTGAGTGAATGGGATAATGATTTTCTAGGGTATCTACTAGTTACTAGTTTTTGGTATTTTTTTGTTTTGTTTTGGGTTTTGTTTTAACCGTGATGAGTACTCTTCTGAGATGTGTGATCATGTAACTGAACGTAGGCCTGGCTGCCTGTCCTTATGAAAGCCAATACTAGAGAGGCAGGTGCTGATGGAAAGGAAAGTGGTTTATTTGCAGGTGTTGGCCATCTGGAAGATGGGGGACTCAGGTCTGAAAGCCCATCTCCACCTCTTGTTAGAGGCCGAGGTTTTTATAAGGATGGAGAAAGGAACAGAACACATAGATCAAAGGGAAGAGGTTACAAAGTTCTCTACGTGCAGGTGAGCACAGTCCATTCCAATAAGGCAAGTGATGGTCCAATGGTGTCACCCTGGTTTAGTCATCTGGCTTCATGTCATCCTGGCTCCATGGCTGAAGGTCAGCAGATCTCCTGGGACTGGGGTGCCTGAAGGTTGGGGTCTGTATCTTTTGAAACTAGTTCCTAGGATTTTTATACAAACATGCTGTTCATCTACAAGCTACATATTAGTCAGAGTCAGTATCTCCAGAAACAATGTCAAAAGAATGGTGGGATGTGTTACAAATTCTCACCGTTACAATCATAAATTTAAAGGGAGACCAGGAAGTACTGGAGGCCAGTTATTCAGCACTGGGTTGTGACTGTTGGTTGCCCTTGTCATACTTTCTGGGTTCAAACCCTTGTCACTGATTAGTTGTGTACCCTTAGACAAGGTTGTTAATTACTGAAAAGTCTCATATAGGTTTTATGTAATAACTCCTAGAACTGTGGCTTGAGCAATGGAGGGGACAGTAGTGTGATTTTCTGATATAAATAATATTTTATAATATTCGTTTAATATGGAAACATGTAAGCATTCAGAGATCTGAATACTACTACTATATAAAATAATTCTTGCTCTACTGTAGGTAGATAATTTAATTTACTGTTCTATCTTATTTTAATACTAGGTCATGGCACACTTGCACAAATCCTGCTACGCAAGTGGGTTTCCCAGTGACTAATCATGAAATAAACATTGGATTTGTTCCTGGAAAATTGGGATTCAATCCTCAAAGAACATGGTAAGAAGGTCATGTTCTTGATTTTGTCAAACACTTTCAACCCAGTTCCCACAGGTTGTTGTCATTTTGTGACATTAGAAAGAGCTTGGCTGGATAATGAAAAATACAATTGGCTGTCTTGGATAGTTTAATCAGATCTTTGTGAAAATCTTTTCTCCAGGGAAGGCTCTCAGCGGAACATCAAATGGGGTGAAATAGTCTTTCCCAAACTTCACTACTATCTAATCCTTCAATCTAGCTACTTCCAAATCACTATCTGGTCAAACTATGACCCACTCCCAGAGCCACCATTGGCATGGATCTGTCTGGCTGCATAGAACCCCCTGCTGATAAAGGGCCTTGTGCTTTGTTTAATGCTTTGCTTTCACTCTCTTGAAATTCCTTGGACTTGAGGGTGGTTTTTAAGTGAATCTGACAGAAGAAAGACAGCATGCATGTGAGCGCTCTGTTATCCAGAGCATTCAAAGATATTGGCTCGGCAATAGCCGCTGCCGTCGCCATGTGACGCTGGAGTGCACAGCGGTCAGCCTGCCACACGAGCACATACCTTGGGGAAGCCTAAGGCACGATGCAGACTGGCAAAGCCAGAATTTGAGGGCAGACTGGAAATAAGGATGCCCACGGTGGCAGCAAAAGCGCCAGCAGCAGGGGCTATGGAGGGGCGGGGGGGGGGCTCTGCGGGGTGTCAGGACCTACAGGGACAGGCAAGACTGGCCTACGCATCAGTCTCCCGCACCTGCCCTTAAGACATCTGCAGAAATATTCACTCTGTATTTGAACACTGGGCAGAAACTTTTGGCGGTCAAGCAAGAGCTATGCCAGTCAAGAATTACACCGTAAACGTTTCCACATGGGTAATGCAATAAAGAATACTGGGAGTTATTAGAACACATCACAAAGTTTAGAATCTCCAGTTTTGATAACTGGTACAATTTTGCAAAGAAAATATCCACAGGCTTGGAAATAAAAATAAACATCATTGCATTATTGAATTTTTCAATGACGTTTTGGATGACTCTATTATTAACAAGGAAGACAATTTTAAATTCAATGATTCTTTGAAATTGAAGATACAGCAATAAAATCATTTTGAATTATGTGTAAATCATGAAGCCGCTTTGATTCTTCTCTTCCTATATTTAAAAAATTAATTTACTGTTGTTTTATTACAATTGTCCCATTTTACCCCCATTGCTCTCCCCTGCCCCACCCACCCCATCTTCTCTCCCACAGTCAATCCCCATCCTGTTGTCCATGTCCATGGATCATTTATACTAGTTGCTTACTAAACCCTTCTTATATGATTCCCACAAGCTTCAAGAATTGTCAGACAAAACATTAAATGACATTATATATGTTTACACTTAAATTCAGACACACAATAAAAATATTTGTATAAAGAGTTAAATCTTTTTAGAAAAATAGTTCCATGAAAAACATTAGACCCAGATATACTAAATATATATTTTGAAATAATTTATTAGAAATATATCCCAATGTTATAGCCTATAAAACATTTTTATTCATCCCAGAAATATTGGCATCAGCAGAAAGATCCTTCTCACAATTAAAACTTATCAAAATTATTTGTGACCTTGCATTTAGCAAAGTGACTGATGCTGCTTTTAATTAGATTGATTGTAAATAAAGTTACTATAAAAATAGATTTTGATGACCTAGTAAGTGAACTTACAGAAAGTGAGACAAAAAGTGTATGATCAATCAAGATGCTATAGTAATAAATTACATAGTATTACATAAAATTATAAGATAATTTTTATAATTTATAAATTAGTATTATTTCTAATGTATCACTATCATTCATACTTAGATTAGAATTATATATAGTTATATAATCTTTTAAAGGAAACTTTTATATTTTTATATCTTTAATAACAAGGTACTAAGTAAAGGTGCTCCATTTTCACTTTGCACTAGGAAATTCAGACTATGTAGTTAGCCATAAATGCTACCCAGAAATTATTTTAAATCCTTTTTCTGTTTATCCTCTCACTCAGAAAGAATAAACTTTAAGATGTATTGTTCAAATTTCTAATATTGGGAGAAGTTTTTAATCTTTTTTAGGACTAGCTATGAATGGAAAGATGGTCCAACATACATATGTCTGTCAATTTCCACACACAAATCCTTATAAATACTAATGCCAAACTTTTGATTTAGATGCTATGTTGCGTATCATTGGTATCATATCCTGCCATAAATAATCTGGGATATTTAAAAACTATCAGAGTAGCCAATAGATAAGCTATCTAATGAGCTCCTCCCTGGATTGTAAAGATAAACTGGGCCAGTCAGATTTGACTTTTAGTTTTGCTTCCATCACTTATAAGTTGTGTGTTCTTAGACAACTTACTTAATTTTTTTGGCCAAAGTTCATTTATCTATAGGATATCAGAGTGGTTTGATGTCTTCTGAGCTCCCTTCCAACTCTAAAATTTTATATAACAGTGGATATTTAAAATATTAATCACAATGGCAGTGATTACTGAACTATAAATACTAAAGTCAAAATTGTGATAATTATAATTTTAAAGCAAAATGAATAATTATTGATTTTCTTCATGAAGGGTGTCATCATCATCATCATGTGTACAATTCAGACATATATCATAGAATCATAACAGGCCAACTTCCTATATTATGCGGTCTAGTTTTTTCAGAGGAGTACCTGTCATAGCTGAAGAAAAACAATAGCAAAACCCAGGACATATTATTGAAAAACTTGGTTATAGCATTTTTTTTATCCTCTGCAGTTTGGCATTTGTTGTATAACCCATAATCTTATTTCTCTTTCCAGTTTTTCAAGTCTCCCATTTCTATACATTTAACTAACAATTTCAAAAAGCATGGTACAAAATATAAAGAAAAAATTTCCCCCTAAGATTTTTAAATTTACATTTATACAACATTTCTGAAATCAAGTATTACCACAGTAAGAATTACACACTAAAGAAACTTTTTCATTTATCTTTATAGAAATGTAAAAAAAGTATTTGTTGTATTACAGATGAATAACCAGTAATAACAAAGAAGTAATTTTCTTCCTATTCTCCATACATGACTGTCACAGGTCATTTATTCAGTGGCAGACTGACAAGTATGGTATAATATTATCTGTTCTTAAGCAAATGAGTTCCCAGTCTGAGGTGAAGCCTCCCAAATAATGCATTGTGTTTGGTTAAATAGTGTGGTGGAAAAAATCAACAGCTCAGAGTAATTGATTGCAGTGCCTACAATGCCTGTTTGTTTCTAGTATTCTTTGCAATTTCTGGGTCTGTTTATTCTGGGCCTGTTCATTCTTGTTTCCAGACACTCCTGGTTTCTGAACTGAGGTCAGGCTGTTCTTTCTAGCACAGGCCTATAAACAAGCGGTGAATAGATACATGATACCCCAGCACAGATCTGAAACTCCTAAATAATGGAATGCCTGGCACACTGCACAGCCTTTGAGCAAATAGGTGGATTTCAGCTCAGTCTTTTACTTCCTAATTTGACTTTATATAATGGAAGAAACCATGTGGATAAAATTAGGAAATTTAGAATAGTAGAACAAGACGCTACTCAGGAATGGAAAGCATGCTAGGCTATAAAGTCTTCTTTTGGATATAATGTTGGCCAGGATATGAAAATTAAAGGGAAAAGCTGAGTTGTAGTTATTTCCTTTCTTTCTTTAATGCCATACCATATTAAAACAAGAGAAAATAAATAGCTTGCTACAAATTGTGTCAGTGGATGTGTTACTCAATTGTCTAATAGAAATCAGTAACAAGATTAATACTTTACAAATGAATATGATATCACTAAAAATGAATTACCTAGGCAGCGTTGGTTTTTATTGTGAAATAAAAAGACTTCAGCTCAAAATTACATTATCTAAAATTATTTTTACTCACACTCAATTTAAAACTTGAAAAATGTCAAAAATAATTTATCATTAATGCTGCCATCTTTTAAAAATATATTACAAGTTACTAACTATACTAATAAAAATATTAACTATACTAATATTAAACTAATATATATTAAATATATTCCATAATATAGTCATGAGAAACAATTATTAATATTTAAAATGATTTGATAGAACTCATGCAAATAAAAATATGCCAATCAATATTGCTTCTAATTGATTATAAAGTTGTAAAAATCAACAAAAGTTTATCATCTTCAACATCTATTTGTTTTAGATGGAAACTTGGATTATTTAAAAGTCTTAAATCTGAACATTCAATTGATCTTTATATCCAGGTAGTTTCTTGGATCTCATAATGTTAAATATAAAACAATCAAAAAGGTTTTGTACAGTTGCTATTGGTTGCAATGTCCTCCCCAAATCCATATATTTAAAAACTCACTAGTTCAAAATGTGACCTCATTTGAAGATATGGTGTCTTGGAGAGTTTTAGGCTTCTATAACAAAAAACCATATACCTTGTGGTTTAAGCAAGAAGCATTTATTTCTCATAGTTCTGTAGGTTTTGAAATGTTAAGGTGCTGGTAACGGGCCACTTCTTAGCTTGTAGACAGCCACCGTCAGCCATGTCCTCCAGGGTGCAGAGAGAAGGGGAGAGAAGAAGCTGCACTCTCAGTCTCTTCTTATAAGGGCACTAATCCCATCACAAGGGTTCCCCTGGTGACCTAATGACCTTTCAAGGACCTCATCTTAAAATACCTTCACGTTGGAGATTAGGATTTTGAAAGATGAATTTTAGAGGAATCCAAACATTTAGTTCATAGCACAGGATTTTTATGAGGGTGATCTCATTTTAATGTGGTCACCTCATTGGATTAGATCCGAATACAATATGACTGTTGCATTTATAAAAAGAGATAATTTGGAGACAAACATTAATGGAAGTCAAATGAAAATAAAGGAATCAGGGTGATGCTTCTGCAGGTGAAGGAATATATTCTTCCTCTTAGTCCTCAGAGGAACCAACCCTGCAAAAATTTGACTGAGAACTTTTAGCTTCCACAACTGTGAGACAATATAATTTACTGTTAAGCTATTAGCCCTAGCAAATTAATGTAATAGTTCTATGACATGTACATAAAAACATATATACTTGCTTATAATTATGTATACATCTCACATGTACTCCATATGTGTGTATGAGCATACGTAAAGTAAATGCATAGAGCGAATTTATATCAGTGGCAGTGAGAGTATAGGAAAGAGGTTGTTAAAAGGAGTGGTTTTATTCTTAACATTTTAACTTGTAAAAAAAAAAAACAAATTCATGGTCACCTGGTGCAATAATGAATTAATGATAAGAAAAGAATGATTTAACTTTAACTTTCTATATAAGTTATGATTATGCCTCATTTGGGCTATTGTAATAGCTTTAGACTGGGTTTAGTAGGAACATAAAGTTCCTACTCTTCATAAAGCAAATGGGTAAATATTGTATTTTTAGGAAAGCCTCATATAGTATCTCATACTCCAGTAAGTAATACAAAATGTACCAAACTTTCTCCATAAAAAAACATCAAAATTTTAAGTATGCCATAAGAAGTCAACACTTAGTATCATATAGTCAGAGAGGAAAGAATACTAATTTCACTTGAGGATATTAGAAAAAGGATTGAAATTATAAACATATGTAATTTTAAACAAAAGAAACCCAGTCTCATTTCAAGACAACAATGAACAAAACAAACAAATAAGCAAATACATGAACACAATGAATAGACCTCTAGTGGGCAGAGGGGAGGGGGGAGGAGAGAAGGAGGCAAAGAAGGGGAGCAGTTTAGCCAAGGAATTAGTATGGAAGAGCCATGGACATGGACAACAAGTGGGGTTGACTTTGGGGAGGGGAGTGGGTGGGTGGGGAAGGGGACAGAGGGAAGGAAAAAGGGGATGGATGTAATAAAACAACAATGAAAATTTTTAAAAAAGATTTGGAACTTTAAAAATATTTGCTGAATTTTACAGTATACTGGCTAAGTGAGGGAAAACACTGTAACATTCAGAAGCATATATTTTGGGGTTAGAGAGACTTGAATTTTTATTCCAGCTCTGACATAGTTATGTGACTTTAGGCAAATAATTTAAGCACCTGGCATGGAAATAATAACACTTAACTCAAAAGGTTATTGAAAATACTTAATATGAAGCAAATGTGAAAAATGTTGATACTCTGGCTGGAATTTAGTGCCTAATAATTGAACTCTGTTGTTGTTGTTACAGTTTTTGCTTTCATATAAATAGGTTTGTGTTGCTTGTTTTATCATTTGGGTCTGTAGATGTTGACTGATTATGAAGAAAAACTCCACAGCAGCAGATTAAGGTCAATGATAAAAGAGGTAGACTGGGCATGTTGGGAATAATTTACAAGGCAATACCAGCGGCAGTTACAATCTGGGCATCCAGAAGTTCATCCCTCATGGTGGTTTTCCTATAGCCATAAACTGTGTATTTTTGTTACCTCTATTTATTTTCAACTCTACTGGTACTACCTCACTATAATTCCTGTGAGCTTGAAGCATCTATTTTCCATACCTACTTTATACCAGATCCTGATTTTGCTCTTCTGACCTCTACAGGT
The DNA here is from genome assembly GCA_004026585.1 of Noctilio leporinus. Taxonomy (NCBI): domain Eukaryota; kingdom Metazoa; phylum Chordata; class Mammalia; order Chiroptera; family Noctilionidae; genus Noctilio; species Noctilio leporinus. The sequence goes on along the minus strand of PVIW01000446.1, from coordinate 235,142 downwards.
AATCTGACCACTCTCGCAGTTTGCTCCACTTTTGCTTGAAGATATAGCTATGCACTTTCCCCTAGAAGATATCCTATTTTAGAAAACTCAGCTGAAAAAGAATGTATAGAAAAAGATCTGAGAAAACCTGACAAAGATGGTAAGTTGCTGACAAACATTGTCAAATGAAGGAGAGTTGTTGAAGAAGCTAGAAAAGAAATAAAATACTAAGAAGTGATGGTACTAGTTTTCAAATATTTGAAGGATTGGCATGTAAAAGCCAGAGGACATTTTTCTGTTTGCTAAGAGATCAAGACAAAAACTAATGGTTGCAAGATCAAGAATAAGCAGAATTTCAACATAACAGTTTACACATCTTCGAATTTCTTTCTTTACATTTTGACTGGCAGTATTTTGTACAATGCTTTTGACTCTTCTTTATGCCACACAGGGAGATTATTATTCTCTCTTGATTCAGATGCCAAAAATATGAGGCTTAGTCATCTTGAGGAGCACTTGTACCAAGCGCCCACTTCAGTCACTCTGCATCTGCATCTATAGACATATTCCCCATGCCACCACTAGCCTCAGGCATAGGGTGTTAGGGCTCAAGAAACACAGTAGCAGGCATACTTCTGATGTAGAAACACAGTACTATTTGGGTTCTTTTTCAATGAAGGGGGCTGTGTCTGCTTATTTGAGTTCCTTCTTCCTAGGGCTCCTTTTTCCTCACCCCTTATCTCCATCCTCAGGCATTCTCTTTTAGGATTCTCTTCTGCATCAGAGCCTCAAGTTACAGACAGAGCATTTGATTCTAAAGCATGGTTGCTTGTTAAAGAACTCTGAAAATTTCTGTTTTTAATGGTATCTGTCTTTTGATTTCAGAGGCTCAGTGAATGATTTATCCTCTAAGCATTTTCTATAACTCCTTGTGTGAGTATAGCATCTGAATTCCTAGTCTTAATGAGAATGACCACTATGACAGCAGGTCATGTGATTCTGGGAAGTACACAAACTGATCACTTTAATTAAAACTGTTCAGCAGCGGTTAGGTGTTCAAGTATTAGAAATGTTGCAATTCCTACATTAGCAGGAGGTGGGAATATATTTTTTGTACTTCTATAGGAAATCTCTTGAACCCACTTAAAATTCTCTTTGCCTCAACTCATTAAGAGCACTTCTTTGTTGACAAGTTCAAGTTGTTTATTCAGCTTCATGCAGATGTAACAAGGAAGTGCCTCTCCTCAATATCAACCTTAATCATCCACTTCTTGTCCCTCCTCTGACCTTGCTATGTGGGGCAACTAAAAGAATGCACTTTTTTGCAAAACATGCATAGTGATTGGTGTTATCATTCTGTTGAGCAATTCTTAATGCTTAGCCAGCATTTGGTGGCTGGTTAATCACTTCATACCCCTTCTACACTGGAGAGACCAGTATCTCATTCTTACCAGAGTTGGTTAAATTCAAAGTTGGACATGGGTTTGCTTTTCCTGTGCACAGTGTCTTCACAAGCATCACCATTTAGCAGCTTGTTTTTTGTTGTTGTTGTTGTTTGTTTGTTTGTTCTTTTAAAAGATTGTATTTATTATTTTCAGAAATAGGGGAGGGGAGAGAGGCAGAGAGGGAGAGAGACATCGATGTTTGGTTGCCTTTCACCTGCCTGCAGCTACGGATCTGGCTGGAGACTTGGTTTGCAACCTGGTTATGTTGTCCTGGCTGGGAATTGAACCAGTGACCTTTGGGTTCACAGGCCAGCACCAATCCCTTGAGCCACCAGCCAGGGTGCTAGCAGCTTGTTTTATCAGCATAGTATTGTGCACAATATTGTCTCATATTAAGGGAAACATTATTTTTTTTCCATGTTATAGTCTTTTTTTTTTAAATTTCATTGTTGTTGTATTACATCCATCCCCTTTTTGCTCCCCTCTGTCCCCCTACCCACCCACCCATTCCCCCCAAAGTCAATCCCACCTGTTGTCCATGTCTATGGTTCCTTTATACTAGGTTCTTGTCTAAGCTGCTCCCCTTTCTTGCCTCTGCCTCCCCCCTCTCCCCACTCTCCCCTCTCCCCACAGGGGGTCACATTCCCCCTGACCACTGAAAGCTTATTCCTTGTATTCATATACTTGGTTCTGTTTTGCTTGTTGTTAGTTTTGCTCATTATTGTCCCATAATGGGTGAGATCATATGATATTTGTCTTTCACTAACTGGCTTATTTCACTAAGCATAATACTTTCCAGTTCCATCCATGTTGTTGCAAAGGGTACAAGTTCCTTCTTTCTTTCTGCTATATAGAATTCCATTGTGTAAATGAACCAAAGTTTTTTGATCCAATCATCCACTGATGGGCACTTAGGCTGTTTCCAGCATTTGACTATTGTAAATAGTGCTGCTATGAACATAGGTGTGCATAGGTTCTTCTGAATTGGTGTTTCAGGATTCTTTGGGTATAGTCCAAGTAGTGGAATTGCTGGATCAAAAGGCAGTTCCATTTTTAGTTTTTTAAGGAAACCTCATACTGTTTTCCACAGTGGCTGCACCAACCTACATTCCCACCAACAGTGTATGAGGGTTCCCTTTGCCCCGCCTCCTCGCCAACACTTGTTGTCTGTTGATTTGCTGATGATTGCCATTCTGACAGGTGTGAGGTGGTATCTTATTGTGGTTTTAATTTGCATCTCTCTGATGACTAGTGATGTTGAGCATTCTTTCATATACCTCTGGGCCCTTTGTATATCTTCCTCAGGGAGTTGTCTGTTCAGTTCCTTTGCCCATTTTTTAATTGGGCTGTCTGTCTCCCTGGTGTTGAGTTGCATTAGTTCTTTATATATTTTGGAGATCAGACCCTTGTCTGAGGTATCATTGGCAATTATGTTTTCCCATACAGTTGGTTCCCTTTGAATTTTGCTGATATTTTCTTTAGCTGAACAGAAACTTTTCAATTTGATATAGTCCCATTTGT
>PVIW01000446.1:0-232097 GCA_004026585.1 Noctilio leporinus | reverse complement strand
TTTAGTGAAGTATCAGTAAACATATTTTTGCGTAGGATATCCAAAAGTTTACTGCCTATATTTTTCTCCAGGACCTTTATGGTGGTACTGCTTATGTTTAAATCCTTGATCCATCTTGAGTTTATTTTAGTGTATGGTGTAAGTTGGTGGTCTAGTTTTATCTTTTTGCATGTTGCTGTCCAGTTCTCCCAACACCGTTTGTTGAAGAGACTGTTTTTACTCCATTGGATGTTCCTTCCCCCTTTGTCAAATATGAGTTGACCATAGAGTCCTGGGTTAATTTCTGGGCTCTGTATTCTATTCCATTGATCTATATGTCTATTCTTATGCCAGTACCATGCTGTTTTGATGACAGTAGCCTTATAGTATTGTTTGAAGTCCGGTATTGTGATTCCTCCAACCTTGTTCTTCTTTCTCAAGATTGTGGTGGCTATTCGTGGGCGTTTTTGGCTCCATATAAAGGGAAACTTTTATATCAACAGAAGTGCAATAAAAAGCTAGTAACTGTGAGGTTGGTCTAACATGTACCACATTTCCCAGAAGCAACTGATCTAATGAAATGATGAAACCACCTGTTAAAATCTTAGTTTGTTCTCTGGGATATGAAATATAGCACTATAATGAGAGCATAAAATCTCAGGCTTACCCAGTACCCTTCTTGTCCAGGGCTTCTCTGCTCTCATGTTGCTTCCTGTATGATGGTGTTAATATATCTTCCACCAATCTTTGAATGTGGGAAGAGAAACTGATAAATTTTTCTCTTTTCTTCTGTATGTGGTCATAATGTTTCTCATATAGGTTCAAGAAATTAAGCGGAAATCTTGTTTCCATAGTAATGGCCAATGTGATAACATATTGGTTCTCCCTACATTTCTGGTTCTCTTGCCTAATGCCTCACCCCTGATTCCTGGGATCACAGTCTCAAATAAACTATTTACACATAATTCTTTGTCTCAGTTGCTCAGAGAAACAGAGTATAAGACAATATCTACATTCTCTACCAAGTCTGGCAATGTATCAATTTTCCTAAGCGTAATTATACTCTAACTTTTCCATAATAACCTAGCAGAAAGATTCTGGATTCCTTTCTATGAAAGAAGCTGTCACTATCTGTTTTTAATTGAAAAACTGGGAGGGTACATTAAGTAACCTTCTAGTCTCTGACTTAATGGGTACATTTTTGTGATATCACTCATTTGTGGGATAAAATAGAGCTACATCAAAATGGCTTGGTTTAGACACAGGAGCCAAGTTTAGACATTAGCATTTGGCAATGAGAATCTGCAATCAAAATATTTGGCAAAGGATGTTGCTGTGGATTCATGTAGATGGGATTGGACAAGTTTTTCTTTGTGGCTAGGAAAACCACAATTTTATTATTATAACATAACTCTAGGCAAAGGATTGGCGGTCATATCCGACTTAATATAGAGAATTTATAGACATTTTTAATCCTTAACTAATTTTTCTTTTTTTCACTAAGATATAAGAGCATGAGAAATTTTACCACTTAATCCTTTGATATGATTAAGCTTAGTCTGTGTTGTGAGTGCCGCCATGATGGATATGAACCAGATTTGTGGATTTTGGCCACTGCCACATGTAATTGGTTTGCTATCAAATGAGGTTGGGTTACCCTATTGCATTTAGATGAGTGTGAGGTTCTTAGAATTGTCACTTCAACCTCCCATTCCTCCTCCTTGCAGAGGATAAAAAGCTAAAAAACAAGAATTCTCAGAGTGTCTTCTAGGTACTATATGTAGAATGTGTTAAGCCCATTGGCCATACTTGATGAAGATTTGGAAAGCAAAACTAAGGTGACATTTACCTTCTTATGATTGCTGACTACTACTGAGGCTTAGTGATATGGATATATGGGGCTTTCCTACAGAGCATTAAGCATTTTGCCAGCTTCCTGAGTGTGAGAGAGAGTTTCAGGTTAACAGTGGCTGTTTCTTGCCTTAAGCATAGCCCTAGTAGCCTCAGAAGTTACTTTCTTAGTCAATTAGTACTTTTATTCATAGGGAATTTCTAGGGGGTCCATCATGCATCTTTAATACAGTACTTATTACTTATAAGGACTTTCTAAGGGCTAAATCCCCAGTATCAAATGTCTTCCTGCTGAAAATACTCAAAATCATTTTCTTTTCTTCCCTGAACCCAGATGAATACACTAAGTTAAGCAGAACTGATCCCCATAACATAAATAGTGAGATTTCATGTGACTGAAAGAGTACCGTCACAGAGATTGAACATATAAATTGAAATCTAGGTTCACATAAAATTACTTTTTAAGGAAAATACCACATATTAAATATATCAGCAAGTGGGAGAAGCAAAGTCTGAGATGTAAGTCCTGGCTGGTGTTTATTTTTAGAGGACTTAGTGGAGACAGATGGATTTGGTGACAGAGAAAGAATTGACATTAACTTTTGAGCATTTGTATGCTGTAGGTCTTAAACCATGATGTCTTCTGTTGACCTTAAAAAATCAGCATGAAGCCTTTTTAAAAATAAGAGAAGATGCTTGAATTGTATCTGACTTCATTTTTTTAAATTCCAATGTGTTCACATTTCTATTTCCCATTCATTCAGTGATCTTCAACCCAGAACAACATCTAAGAGGGAAAAAATTTATGTTCACATTGAGCACTCAAATGTTTCTTAGATGGACTCATATAATTCTAGATTTTGGGGCTATTAAGGAAAATAATTTTTATAGTAAATGATTGTGCCTACCAGATGACATCAAGTCTTCACAATTCCAATTCCTCACAACTTAATCAATAGCCAAGTACCACGGTGTATCGACTGATTTATAACTTCAGAAGCAATTAAGAGATTCTAGAGACTGAGAATTTAAACAATACTAAACTTCTGATTTTCTGAATATTATCTCTTCACTGACTTATAGAGAATCTTAAAATAGTACTAAATCTTCTAGCACTATTATTCTGGGATCCATTAAGTACAACATTAATGCAAGAATTAATGCAAAAATTGCATATTTTTCAGTTTTGGTGAGTAGTGAAAAAACTGACTCTTAGAAAACCATTCCAATGATAATCTCTTATTTTTGCAGGAAAATGTGGATTATTTCATGTTCACTCAATAAATCTTAATGTCATTTGAAGTCATAAATGACACACAAACTTGTCTCAGTCTTTTGTACTACAGCTGTTATCATTCTATTTATTTATGAGGCTATATTATTTATACATTGTGCATAATCTTTGCTCTTAAACAATGATCAACATGACAAAAACTTATAAATTATAATCAGTTGAATAGTGCAGAATTCATAGAAAGATATCATTTTTAAAAATTAAATTTTTAGTCATCAAGAAGAAATAGTTATATTAATAGTGAACATAAATCATTGTACCGAATATATAGTAAATTAAGATTAGCATGTAAAAATGCCTCCTTCAATTTCTTTAGAAGTACAAAAAGGCTTTAATAATCAAAAATAGCTAGTATGAATGACCCATGGACATGGACAATGAGGGGGAAATTGTGAGAGAGTGGATGTGGTGAGTGGGACAGGGGAGAGAAATGGAGAAAAAAATGAAATACAACAATAATACATTAATAAAATATAAATAAATAAGAAAAAGAAACATGCTAAAGTTAGCGGTCCCAGTTTAAATGTTGAGAAGTATATTTCTGCCATTCACTGCATCACTGATTATTTTAAGAGTGAAGAAAATGGCCCCAGTTTAAATAAGAAGTATATTTCTGCCACTCACTGCATCACTGATTATTTTAAGAGTGAAGAAAATGTACAAGGATTTTAGCTTACTAATATTTTTCCACAATGCTTCTAAACAATGATGAACAGCATTTTCACCTAGTAATTGATTTTCACCAGAATTATGAGAAGGCATTAAAATAAATATACTTAATTAGAAATTTCACACTCTGCCTCTGTCAGGCTTCTTTGATGCCTGACTAAAAGGATGGAAGTGGATGAATTCTGAACATGTTACTCTTCCCTTGGCCTGAAAAATTCCTCTGAGGCAGAACTGGAAGTTTTAGCGGTTGCTACTGAGTCACAGAAATGATCTATTGTATGTATAGGTGGAATTAATAATACACTAATGCCTGGAAGACAGACAGTGGGGATTTTAACTGAGCTTCCAGGCAAAGGAAGCGTTCCTCTCTCTCTCCCTTTACACCCCCACATGCTTTTATAAAAGCATCTACCCGTTATTTCAAGTTGATGTGGTAATTGTTTGCCAGGAAATTCCTTCATTCACTTAAAGAGACAAAAGAGAAAACAATGAAAAAAATATTGGCAAGGAAAACCAAATGCCATTTATTCTTTTATCTGCTGCTCTTTGAGGGCATTAATGGGATAGTATGGTCAAATGCTTTTTCTTTATGCCAAAATTCTTTGGACAGTATTTCATTGACCATAGGCTTTGACTTTGCCTGTCAACTACCTTTCTCCTCCCCCCAGGTTTTTTGAGTTCCTCCTTTGTGCTAAGAACTCTTTTTCACAAAATAAATGAATACTTGCTGATTCTTTTCTTCATTATTAACTCCTTGCAAACTGTCTTCTACTCCTGCCCTAAACTCATCAAACTTTCTCTCTTCAGGTCAGTCAACAGTGACTTTTCAGTGACAAACCACATTGTGTTCTATATTGCCATACTTTTCTTTAAATATTTGTCTCTGGCTTTAGTTTCCACAATATTATTTATTTAGGCAAATTTCCCCTTTCCATTAAATTTCAGATGTTACTCAATATGCATAATTATCTGAATTTTTCTTTTATATACCTATTTAAAATATATTAAATTTAAGTATATTGGAATTATAAAAGTGCTACATTTTTATGCAAAGGTAAATTGTAGGTTGGTTGGGTACATCTGTTAGTACCAACAGCATACTCATAGGTGATGTGTTCAGTATTCAAAATTATGAAGCTTAGTAAGTCACATGATTTCGCATATAAGATATTTAAAAACTGAAAATGTCAGACCAATTATGCCATGCTTTATAATCAATTGTTTTTACTTCTTTAACATTGATTGGGCTTGGTTTCACCTCAAATTACCTGTATTCATTAGATTATAAAATAAAGAGTCACCTAGAAACAACTCTATAATTCATTGTCCTTTTCATTCAGAATATCTGCTTTACTTTATCACATTGTGCTAAATAACACAGCCAGAGACTTATGCATGTCACGTAGACACTCATTTATTTAACTCATTTACAACACACTTTGCTGACCACTGTTAGGGGTCAAGTCCAGCTCATAAAATAAGTTATCTGGATTTTCCCTGAATTACATAGAAAAAATTATTTTTTTAAAGATTTAATTAATTTATTTATTTTGAGAGAGGGGAAGGGAGAGAGACATCAATGTATGGTTGCCTTTTACCTGCCTCCAGCTACAAGCTTGGCTGGAGACCTGGCTTGCAACCTCATTATGTGCCCTGGCTGGGGAATCGAACCAGCGACCTTTGGGTTTGCAGGCCAGCACCTTATCCACTGTGCCATCAGCCAGGGCTAAAAATTAATTTTTAATCTAGGTTTTACTTCTCTGATTAAAAAAGTAGTGTAATGTTTTAAGTATCAAGAAAAAGAAAAGGCAGTAAAGAAAGTGAAAATTTTAAAAAATGGTTAGAAATCACAAGCAAGAGTAACTTTGAATTGAAGTTAAAATGCATAAGGAATATAAGGCAAATGTGAATGAAACCTTCATGAGAAAAAATCCCAGTCAATTTAGTCATTTTAATTACTTCAAGTGCCATTTTAGCTTATATCACAGCAGGTCAGATATTCTTAACTATTTGCATCAAATATAAATAATCCTTTACATTTTACACTTATTTTTCCTATCTATAAATACATTTTATTGACATTTGGGAAACATGTTCTTAACAGTAATATTTAAGTAAGTAGAGCCAAACATTGGTATATAAATTAAAATCTCAAGATTTTATTTTTTAGATAATAAAACCTAAGATAATTAGATTGTATTTAATCAGGATTATAGTAAAGAAGTAGAAGGTATTAAAAATGAAAAAAAGAAATAGATGCTCATAATCTGTTATCTGACAATTGTGTGGAAAAAACATTTCTGTTTTCCTTCAGGCAAGTTCAGTGTTCTTTCCCTTGTGTGTCCATAGCACAGTTTAAATAATTTAAATAAATTGGGTTCATTATAGCAATAACTTTGTATGAAAAAACAAATTGTACTTTGAGCACACCTGTTTTTACCAACAACATATTCATGGGTGATATTTTTTGTACTTAAAATTACAAAGCCTAAGTCATATAACTTCATATATAAGAAAGATATGACAGGAGATTGTTTTGATTTCTTTCCATTACATTTTTTTGATATTTTATTTTTTATTTCCAGAGAGAGGGGGAGGGAGAGAATCAGAGAGAAAGAGGAACATCAATGTATAGTTGCCTTTCACCTGCCTCTGGCTATGGACCTGGCTTGCAACCTGGTTATGTGCCCTGACTGGGGAATTGAACCAGTGACCTTTGGGTTAGAAGGCTGGAGCCTTATCCACTGAGCCACCAGCCAGGGCTTTTCCATTACTTTTTTTTATCTCAGTAAACTAAGCTCCTTGAGGGTAGAAATCACATCTAAATTATTTTTGCATTTCAAATATTTACCCAGTATCTGAATTACCACTTCCCTTTTATAATTGTTACATGAATAAACTATTATGGAAATATAGTAATTATAACAACATGACTTATAATGCTTATATCATTCAAAATTAGCAAACAATATTGGCAAAATGATGGAGGTAAAAATAAGAAGTACTAAAGAAAGAAGATAAATTGGAGCCATAGCATTGAATAAAACAAATTAGCAATATTTAAAATATTCAAATAACAAATATCAAAACACCTATAAGCCCTGGCTGGTGGCACAGTGGATAAGGCTCTGGCCTGTGAACACAAAGGTCTCTGGTTTGATTCCCAGCCAGGGCACATAACCAGGTTACAAGCCAGGTCTCCAGCCAGGTCTGTAGCTGGAGGCAGGTGAAAAGCAACCAAGCATACAGTGATGTTTCTCTCCTCCTCTGCCTCTCTTCCTTCCCCTCTCTCTAAAGATAATAAATGAAATCTTTGAAAAAAATGGGGAATAAAGTATTACTAGAAATCATACTAAAAAGAAAATCCTATTATCTATGTTTAGACATAGCTAGAGCTAGAATTTTTTCACATATGATCCTTCTTTTTCATAAAAAAGGAATGATTTTATCATAAAAATAATAATATACTAGTAAGTTCTTCTAAGCCAACAACACATGAGAATCATCAACTAATTTTTCTTCTTATGATATACTTCTGCCAAGATAATCTGAATGCAAAATCTGATGAATTTAAGGGAGTTCCCCACTTGGTCAACTTTGTAATGAATGAGACATAAATAAATGCACTCCCAAAACATATAGGAAAAATTCTGATTTCAAAATATGTGAGTGGCTTTGGCAGTTTGGGGTTTATAGATTGAAGATCTAATTTGCTTATTGACTGTCTTCTGAGTGTGAGTTTATATAAACTTCATTTTCTCTATTTGTAAGCATAAAATAGTAATATCCTTCTGCTATCATTCCAGCTAATGTTGACTTTATTTTTCACAGATATCCTAATGTTCATCCTATTATTATTGTGTGTTTATTGTGGCATTCATATGAGGATGCAAAGAAGCTACCGAACAGCACTGGTTGGTATTTTCTGTTCATGTTAAATATAGATGTATTTTGAAAAAGCAATGCAATTTAACTGATTTAAATACTTTTTTTTTTTAATTTCTAAATGAAGTTAGAGGCTATTGAAATGCAATAAAAGAAGCTATTTTTTATAGCTGGCTGGTGGCAATGGATAAGGCACCAGTCTGTAAACCCAAAGGTCGCTGGTCCCATTCCCTGACCAGGGCACATAACCAGGTTGCAAGACAGGTCTCCAGCCAGGTTTGTAGCTGGAAGCAGGTGAAAGACAACCATACATTGATGTCTCTCTCCCTCTCTGTCTCACTCCCTTTCCCTCTCTAAAAATAATACATAAAATCTTAAAAAAAAAGAAGAAGAAGCTATCTACAGGAATAACAAACATTGGTGACAAAATTCTTTGGTAGGTTTTTCTTTAATGCTGATGAGGTTGGTTATTAATAAAAAGAAATTTTAAACTAAACAATTTTTATATAACTAATGTATTTTGCATAAGTATGAGTGAATTATGTATTTTAACAAAGTATTAAAAATGACTATTTAGTTTTATGTGGACAGAAACTAATAAAGCATTCTGCTTGGTTTCTGTCATTTGGCCACAGGTTTCACAGGTCTTCATAAAATCACATCCTGATTCTAATAAAACAAATTGGAAGCTTCTGTAATCTGGGATAACTTAAGTACTTTATATTAAATTGGTAAGAATTATACCAAATGTAATTGTTACACTTAAAAGATATGAACTTAGGAATCATCTTTTATTTGATGATGGAAAATAGAAATAAGTTGAAGACACTGATTATAATAGTTTGGACTATAATTTTCAACGAAATGATCCCTTATGGTTCACTTATGAGAAAAAAGTTATAGATTTTGTATAGCTCACACCTGTAAAAGCATAAAATTACATTTTTCTTATATTTTTACATTTTTCTTCTTTCATTGTATTGTAAAAGCACAATAGGTAAATCAGTGCAGTTCTGCAATGGTTACTATCCAAAGTAATAGATATGAGCTAAATTATTTATCATGATGACTTCATCAGTTCAATGAATTTATATAGATAGCAACATGAAGTAATTTCCTCTTAGTCAATACCTGCTTTCTTTCACAGGTGTCACAGTGATAAACCTGAGGAACTGATAGTGGCTGAGTTGCCTTTTGATTGTATACATTAAAATAGTGTTCAAACAATTAAACTTTTAAAATTTTATTTCTTGCCCTGGCTGGTAGCATAGTGGATTGAGCACTGGCCTGAAAACCTGAAGGTGTCTGGTTCGATTCCTAGACAGGGCACATAACCAGGTTGCAAGCCAGGTCTCCAGCCAAGTCTATAGCTGGAGGCAGGTGAAAGACAACCATACATTGATGTTTTTCTCCCTTTCTGCTTCTCTCCCTTTCCCTCTCTCTAAAAATAATAAATAAAATTAATTTTTTTCTCAACTAGGTTATTAAGAATAGTACCAGATTCAAAATGTACAAAAGGATGTGCTATAAAAATTAAGTTTTCCTTCCATTCCTGGCCAGATACACAATTTCTCTCCCCTAAAGTAATTATTGCTACTAGATTATTTTGCTGATTTCCAGAAATGTTCACATAAACTTCTCTCTCTCCTGTTCCCTTTTTCCTTTTTCACTCATAGGGAATCATTTTAAAATGTTCTGGTAGTATAGGTATACAAGATTATATACATTTTAAGCATACAACATTTTAATTTGATATTTGTATATGCTACATGGTACTTATGGCCTAAGTCTAGTTACAATTCATCATCATAAACTTGGTTCCCTTCATTCCTTTAACCCACCCAACCCTTTTCCCTTCTAGTAACTGTTAATCTGTTCTCTGTATCTATGAATTTGTTTTTGTTTTTTTGTTTTTCATTTGTTTATTTGTTTTGGGTTTTGGGTATTTTTTTTTAAGATTTCACATGTAAGTAATCATATAATATTTGTCTTTTTCCATATAACTTATTTCACTTAGCATAATACCCTCAAGGTCCATCCATGTTATTGCAAGTGACAACAGGACAGCTATATATATATATATATATATATATATATATATGGGTTTTTTTAGTATCTTGGCTACTGTTAATAATGCAGCAATGAATATAAGGGAGATATAACTTTTCAAATTCATATAATTTTCTTTGGCTAAATACCCAGAAGTGGAATGGCTGGGTCACATGGTAGGTTTATTCTTAATTTTTGAGGAATCTCCATACAGTATTCCATGCTGGCTGCACCAGTTTATATTCCCATCAACAATGTACAGGGGCTTCTTTTTCTCCTATGCTTGTTGTTTCTTGTCTTTTTAATAGTAGCCATTCTAATCAGTGTGGTTTGCATTTTTTTTCTGATAATTAGTGATGAAAACCTTTTCATGTGCCTATTGGCTATCTGTATGTTTTCTTTTCAAAAACATCTATTCTGATGCTCTAGCCATTTTTTTTTTTAATTGAGTTGTTGTATCTTGCTAAGTTGTGTGTTTCTTCTATATTTTGAATATTAATTTCTTCTAGAAAGCATAATTTTCATATACTCTGCCATTTACTACTTAGTCTTTTAACAGTGTTGGTGTTTACTGTGCAGAAGCTTTTTAGTTTGATATAGTCCCATTGGTCTATTTTTGCTTCTATTTCCCTTGCCTGTGGAGTCATTGATAAGACTAATGTCATGGAGCTTAGCATTGGAAGTCTTAGGCAAAGCAATTAGATGAGAAAAAGAAATAAAAGGCATTTGTTTTGGAAAGAAAGGACTGAAACTGTCACTAATTTCAGAGAAAATGATAGTGTACATAGAAAACCTCAATCAAAAATGTGTTAGAACGAATAAATGAATTTAATAAAGTCAGAGTACAAAATCAATAAACAGAAAATGTGACATTTCCATGCATGAAAAATGAATTATCAAAAATAGAAATTAAGAAATTAATCCCATTTACAATTGTATCAAAAGAATAAAATGCCTAGGAATAAATTTAACCAAGAAAGTCAAAGATCTGTAACATTGAAAACTATGACATTGTTGAAAGAAATTGATAAAGATACAAATAAATGGGATGCATTCCATGTTCATGAATTATTGGATTGACCAAAAGGTTTCTTTGGTTATTAAGTAAAAATAAAAGACACATTTTTCATTTTCACCAATAACATTATTGAACAAGCATATTTACCACTTTGTTCCACTACCTTATGTCATCTTTCAGGCAACTTCATAATTCCATCTTCCCAAAACTGTTTATATTTTTGAGCAAAGAACTGTTCCAGGTGCCTTTTGCCATCTTCTAGAGAACCAGAATTTTCTTTCATTCAGAAAATTTTGTAAAACACAAAATAAATGAAAATCTGAAGCTGCAATGTCTGATGAATATGGTGGATGAATCAGAACTTCCCAGCCAAACTGTAATAGTTTTTACCTGGTCATCAAAGGAACATGGGGTCTGGCATTATCCTGACAGAAGTTTATGTGTTTTCTGTTGACTAATGCTGGACACTTTTCATTCAGTGCTTCTTTCAGCTGGTCTAACTGGGAGTAGTACTTGTTGGAATTAATCATTTGGTTTTCTGGAAGGAGATTGTAATGGAGGACTCTCTTCATCCCACCATTTATACAACATCACCTTCTTTGGATGGGGATGGGCCTTTGGTTTATTTGGTTGTGGTTCAATTCTCTTTCCACATGATCTCTTCCATTCCACATTATTGTAAAGTATCTACTTTTCATTACGCATCACAACTTGTTTTAAAACTAGAATGCTTTCATTACATTTAAGTAGAGAATTGCATACAGATATATTGTCAAGAAGGATTTTTTGCTTAACTTATGTGGAACCCAAACATCAAAGTGATTAACATAACCAAGTTGGTGCAAATGATTTTCAACACTTGATCTGGATATTTTGAGTATGTTGGCTATCTCCTACTTGGTATAATGTCAATTGCTCTCGATTAATGTCTTGATTTGATCACTATCAACTTCAACTGCTCTACTTGAAGCATTGTCCAGAGAAAAAACTCCAACAAAAACATTCGCAAACCACTTTTGACACATTTGATCAGGCATAGCACCTTCTTCATACATTGCACAAATCTTTTTTTTTCTGATTCAGTTGTACTTTTACCTTTCTTTAAATAATAAATCATAATATACCAAAAATGTTGCTTTTCTTCTCTGTTCAATATTAAAATGGCTATACAAAAGTTCAACAATTTTGATGTATTTTTATTTTTTACTTATTTATTTTTTTAAAAGATTTATTATTTTTAGAGAGAGGAGTAGGCAGCGAGGGAGAGAGACATCAGTGTATGGTTGACTTTCACCTGCCTCCAGCCACGGATTAGGCAGGAGATCTGGTTTGCAACCTGGTTGTGTGCCCTGGCTAGGGAATCAAACCAGTGACCTTTGGGTTCACGGGCTGGTGCCTTATCCACTGTGCCACCAGCCAGAGCTGATGTGTTTTTAATGCATGCTGATATGACAGCTATCATAATATAATCTAATCAAGTCATTTCAAATGAAATTAAACACAACTAAGTCAATCCTTTCAGCCAACCCAATATAAAATTTAATATTGTTAAAAATGCTCATACTACCCAAAGGATCCTACAGATTTAATGTTTTACTTATTACGGATATTAGTCTCTGATAGTCTATATTTATACAATTCATGTTACATTCCTTATCACTGTGGGTATCTATATTGTTTCTAACCTTCACAAACACACAAAAAGGCTTATTCTTATCCATTGACCTAGCTGCCTATATTTCTGCTCATATCATGCTGTTCAATTATTATAGTGTAATGTTTTAATATCTGATAGGAATGACCACTTAAATTTTTAAAAATTTCCCCAGACATTTTGTTATTTGTTTTTCTGATGAAGTCTGTCTAGTCCTTTAAAAATAGTATTTCTATTAAAATAATTTTAAATTGATAAATTAATTTAGTAAGGATCACTACTTTCTTGTTGTGGTTTTCTAAATAGCACACATTTTTCATTTTTTTTCTTTCTTTCTTTTTTTTTTTTAATCATCAGGGGAGAGCACAAACACAGTCCCCCACTACCACAAATTATGCAGTTGAGTTTCCCACGTTTGGGGAAATTGCAGGGGTCAGCACATCCAGAGAACTATATATAAGCCTCGCCCTGGGAAAACTATCTTCATGATCCTGGTATCTCCCCTGCTAGGTAAGTATGTTTTGCATTTTTTAAATTTTCTTTTGTATCTTTTAAATTTTTTTATATAGAAATTAACTACTTGTTAAATTTATTAACACGTATATTTACATCTTTGTTGTTCTTAGCATATAAGATGCTCATTTTATTTTATATGTTGACTGATTCTTGTTGGAATTTTACAAATTTACATTTTGGGTTTTTTCAGGTGAAGACTGGTCATCTTCAAATGACAATATTGCCTAATTCTAAATCAAATGTTATAACTTTAATTTTTCCTATGCCTAATTTGTTCTTATTGC
This sequence comes from Noctilio leporinus, assembly GCA_004026585.1. Classification (NCBI taxonomy): domain Eukaryota; kingdom Metazoa; phylum Chordata; class Mammalia; order Chiroptera; family Noctilionidae; genus Noctilio; species Noctilio leporinus. The sequence goes on along the minus strand of PVIW01000446.1, from coordinate 218,898 downwards.
CTAAAACTTTCAATTATAATTAACAAAAAAATCTTTTAGCAGCAAACCTTCAAAAGTTTTCTCATTAAGCACAATGCTGCTTTGGGGGGTAAGGCAAATGTAATTATATAATGAAGAAACTATCCATTTATTCCTACTTATTGAGAGTTTAATCACATTTCTATTGATTGTTATTATGTTATTAAATGCCTTTTTAGATTTACATCTCAATTTTTTATCAGTAAACATAGTAGAGTATATAATTGATATCCTAAATTTCAGTTATCTTTGTATTTTTAGAATAAACACAATTATCATTAAATTTTATTGTTCTTTTAATCTGCTGATAAATTCTTTTTGTTAAAATTGTATTTAGAATTTCTTCGTTGATATCATAAACATAAGAAATGTCCAAACCTTTAAGAATTGTTATGAATTTATTTGAGCCAATCTGATGACAATTCCAGGAAGCTAAATCTTAATGAACTGAGAAAATGCTCCAGAAAATAGCAGTTTTACAGTTTAGTTTATATATTACAATTAAGGGGAAAGGTGTAAAGAGAGTTATATGAAATGGTCAGTGGTAGAATAGAGAAGTGAAGAAATCAAAGAGGGGAAATGTCTCAGATTCCACAGAGACAAATACCTCTTTCACATTCGTGAGTTTAGGAAAGTTAACACTTAACTTTTTACAGCACATACTGTAGAGATGGTATGGGGGGTGGGATGAGATAACAGTGAGGGGTTCTGTGGTCTCTGGTGCTCTGACGGGAGATTGTGTCCTGCAGGGTCTGGAACAGGGAATTACTCTGACATTTCAAAGGTATGGTGTCTTAGGTGCAAAAAGACAATTGACAGGCTCGGTTGAGGTAAAGATTGACCTTTGTCAAGAAAGATACTGACTACCTGCTATGGCTCACTTTTAGTTAAGAAGTTTTCATTTTAGACTGTCCTATGTGGCTATTTTATGTCTCTGAGTTTATAAGATCCCAATGCAGGCCTCCCCTGAGCTTGTCAGGTTTAGTATGTGGGCCCTTTTTTGTTCACAATATTTATCAGTGAAATTGATCCAGAAATAAGAGATGATTATGTTTATATTGTATGTTAGATTTTGTATTTACATTCAATGAGGATATATTGAGGGTATACAATGTATAAGGTACCATGATACCTGTGACAATTGAAGCAAGCAAAAAACATAATATCTTATATTTTCAAATGTTAATAAAACATTTTTATAATTCCTATTTTAAAAATTTAAGAACATATAATTTACACATTGTAACATGCATTCACGTTACATGTGCCTCAGTGAATTTTTACCTGTGCTTAGGTCTGTGTAACCATGTTCTTAATCAGGATATAGACTATATTCAGCATCATAGCAGCTTCTCTCTTGCATTCTAACAGTCAATACTGAGTCACAAAATACTTGAATCATGTGTCATGGTGACAAGTGGCCAAACCCCATGCTGCACAGTCACACAATAAGAATGACTTTCAAAGCACAATGAAGCCAAAGAGGCCAGATATAGATAGATAGAAATCTAGATGTAGATGTGATAGAAATCAGCTTAGTGGTTCCTTGTGGTCAGAGTTTGGAAGAAAAATGAATAAATAAGGACATGACAACTTTCTGGAATTGTACAATTTATCATATGTTGATTGGGGTTATAGTTTAAAAGTGTTCTTATGTAGTGGTTTTATCATATACTGGACAATTGAAATGTGGGCATATTATTTAATGAAAATTATAATTAAAAAATTTGATTCATAATCAGAACTATTTCATAACTTGTCAATGGTGTGTATTTACAGAGCTGCAGGAAGTAGGGGTCAGACAGATTGAGAGCTGGGAGAACAGGTGAGGGGCATTGCCACACTTTAGAGAAGAGATCAGGATGACCTGTGGTGGAATAGATACACATAGGAAGAGAAATACAGGAAGATGACTGAGGATTTGAGTGCTTTGCTTTTGTTGAGCTTCTGAAGTTAGAGAGCCAAATCTTTGAAATATGTAGCCACTAGTTTTTTTTTATTTAAAACTATTATAATAATGATATATTTCAAAAAGAGTAATTGATAGACAAAGAAACAAGCACATATTGAAGCAAATTTAGAATGCAAACTATCCTCTTACCAACCAATAGTACTTACAGAGCCAATTTCTTGTTATAACTGTGTCGTAATATGCCAAAACGCATGAAAACAATGTTTCTGAAGTATGCATTCACCATACCCAAATAATTCTTGACATATTATCACCCTCATGTTGAAATGACCATGGATCTTTGGCTCATCTGGGCTTCAATTTTGAGATACATGTTTAAAAGATACAGGAAATATGGGACAAGTTAATATAAATTCTTTGATATAGTTTTCAGCAGTCATCTTTGTAACGGTAGTAAACTAATCAAGTTCATGCCCTGCTGAAGACAGTCAGTTTTAACTATATTAAGCAATACATTTTAATTATGCTAAGAAAAACTGGACTACTTAGCTTTTAAAAATATAATAAAATAGTATTTTTCACAATGCAAAACTTTTGTTTATTAAAAAAAATTCTCACCCTGGCTGGTGGCATAGTGGATAAGGTGCCGGCCTGCAAACCCAAAGGTCCCTGGTTCAATTCCCAGCTAGGACAACATAACCAGGTTGCAAGCCAGGTCTCCAGCCAGGTCCATAGCTGGAGGCAGGTGAAAGGCAACCATACACTGATGTTTCTCTCCCTCTCTGCCTCTCTCCCTTCCCCTCTCTCTGAAAAGTAATAAATAAAATCCTTAAATAAAAGGTAAATTCTCTCTGGCTCCTTTTTTTTCACTTTGCCTAACTTGAATGCTCTTTCAGTAGAAGCAAAATTCTGTTAAAAAGGAAACAGCTGGAACTGCTCTAAAAGTTAAAGTAGAAATATTTTGACAATATCACTGTGAATTAAGGTTAACTATCCTGAGAAGGCAGAAGTAGCTAACATGGAGAGATTAATATTCTGATAAGAATAGAAAATGTTTTACAGAAAGAAAAAGTTAAGGGTTAAATGCCATAGTATTTGACTGTTAGCCAAACAGTACTGTTTGTTTATATCTTACTTTAGGATCTGAGATATAGTCTTTTGGTTTTGACCCCAAACAATAAAAATAAGTAAGTTGTGTTAACGTACAATTGACGTGAGGAATGTTGAGGGTGGGCATATTTATTTTTTAAAATATTTTCATGCTAACAACATATTGCAAGAATTTTGGGGAGTGAGTAGACACATGCACTTCTGATAGGATATATTTTATTCAGTCTTCACAGGGTAACAATGCAGTAAAATGTATCAGGACCCTTAGCAATTTCCTTTTCAGGAATTTACCCTAAGAAGATTGAAAAAAGGTAGAGAGACACTGGATCTTGGAATTGTCTTTTTTCTGGTAAGATGTTAGTAAAGCTGACATCTTTAGAAAATGTGTATAAAGGTATCTCACTTGAAGAATATTAATTTTCTTGGGCTTACCACTTCCCCTGTCATTAACATTTGAATGATTTTTCAGTGAAATTTAATGTATTATTTTATAAAGTATGATCATCCAGACTGTCTATTATAAAATCATAAGAATATAAAGTCTGTAGGCAGTTTTGACATTTTAGGAATATAAAGCTTATTATCATAAAGTTAAGTATATTTCTAATGTACTTTAATCTGCTCCAATATCTGATACAAAAATGAATATTTGAAAAGCTATTTCATCCATAAAATTTTGATCTGAGTATATCTACAAGTGTATTTTTTATGATGTACAATTTCTTGTCCATAATGTTGCAAGTTTTATGTAATTGTTGCATTTGTACTATGATAAATCAGAGGGTTAGCCCTGGCTGGTGGCTCAGTGGATAAGGTGCCAGCCTGTGGATAAGGTGCCCTGGCTGGGAATCGAACCAAAGGTTGCTGGTTCGATTCCCAGCCAGGGCACATAACCAGGTTGCAAGCCAGGTCGCCAGCCAGGCCCGTAGCTGGAGGCAGCTGAAAGGCAATCATACTCTGATGCCTCTCTCCTCCTCTGCCTCTTTCCCTTTCCCCCTTTCTCTAAAAAAAAAATAAAAAAAATCAGAGGGGTTAGAATTTCTAGACTAGTTTTGATGCTTACACTCAGAACTTCCTTAGTACTCTCCGCTTACCCTATTATTGTGTTGATCCCATTATATTAAACAATAATTACCTATCTGTCTACCCTGGGGCATTGTAGATTCTGTGAAGGCAAGGCAGAAGCCAATCTTCAAGCACAATATCTCAAGCAGAAATGGTGGTGTCCGGTAAATATTAAATGATTAAAAATGGAGCAAATTAAGAACCAGAACTCTTAAGCTATAACTGTATTTTAAATAAACATTATTAATACCTTTGAATTCACCAAGTAATAATGAAATAATAAAACACAATGTTTTTGAATGATGAGTTGAATTGTCCTTTTTGAATTTGTGGCGCCCTCATTTCTGTTTTTTGCATCTGGTCTGACATCAATATTCCCAGTAAGTCTCTCTGATGAAGAGAGCACTGTTACCACTCCAGCCACATCACTGAGGGTTGTGTGCCCTCTGTCAAACCCAGATACTGTTTCATGAACAAGCAAGAACAGAGTAATACTTTTCCTGATAACATTCCAGGTATAGGCACTGACCTATAACCAAAGAAGAAATCAGAACATGAAACAGTCATAATGAATTACATATTTTCACTCCCTTCCATCGCTTGATACAATTTATGAACTTTACTTCAAAAGAGACATTGCAAATTTAAAATGCTACTTGGTCGTTGAGCAGTTTCTCTTTGATATCTTCAATGTGACTGAGAACCTTGAATTTCCCCACTGCTTTGGGGAAGAAAATTAATCTTTAACTAACTTGGAAATGTATTTTTAAATGTAATTTCTCTTTGGATAACAAAAACACCTTATTCCTAAAAAAAAAAAAAAAAAACATTTTAAATGTTTAGCTGTACGTATATTCCCTTATGAAGAATCTCAGACATAGAAAAGCAGAGTTACCTGATGTGTCATAATGGCTGACAACTGGCTGGATTTGGATGCTGGTTTGTGCTGCGGAGCTGTGACACAAAGCAAATTGATGGAACTTTATTTCTCGTTACTGAAGCCTAACCATAGCATCGTTGTTAGTATTAAAGAACAATGTTAAACGTTTGGAACCATGCCTGATACACAGCAACTACTCATGAAGAATGAACTCTCTGCTATGGAATTTTTAGTTCCTACTCAGGCCTTTTACTCAAATCTGTTTTCCTAATCCACCATGGCATATGCCCTTCCTTGTAATGTTTAATAAAAACACATATGCTGCTTTCAAAGCAGGCACTTTGGGAGGAGCTGAATTATTTTTATTATATGTTAGAATAATCTTCTTACTATTGTATGCTGAAGTAGAGTTGGAGAAAAGGAGGCAGAAAATATGAAAAATGCACAGATTAAAATGGATTTATACGATTGATGTGAATTGCAAAATGGTAAATAATAAGTTTCTACTATCTTTGACTTTCATCTTAAACTATATCTTATTAATTAGTTACTAGTATAAGGAAAAAGTATTTAATTAGATAGTGGCTTTCTTTTTTTTTAAGATTTTATTTCATTATTTTTTTTAGAAAGAGGGAAAGGGAGAGGGACATCAATGTATGGTTGCGTTTCACCTGCCTCCAGCCACAGACCTGACTGGAGACCTGGTTTGCAACCTGATTATGTGCCCTGGCTGGGAAATTGAACCTGCAACCTTTGGGTTCTCAGGCCGGTGCCTTATCCACTGTGCTACCAGCCAGGGCCTAGATAGTGGCTTTCTTTAGGTTACAATTCTGATAAGGCATAGATATGACTGTAAAATGTTAAATTAATTAATGAGAGGTAACCAAGAAAACAGTTGTCTTTTGAACTAATTTTTTTGAGTAATGCTTATTAAAGTTAGTTACTTCTTTTTTCTTATTAACATTTTGGAAGGATTTTTATTTTTATTAAAACCAATTGAATACTTAAGAACTGCCTTTATTCCCCCTATTAACAGGCAACAATGTAGAGAAATGTTTATTTTTCATTTGACCATACAGTTCGGTTAACATGCCTGGGGCAAGTTCCCAAGAACTCCCCTTACATCCCATCTGTTGATCAACCGGGCCCAGGGTTCCTCCTCTTCCACAGCCACAACTCTGTCAGCAGCCCATTCCCATTGCCAAACAATATCACAAACTTTGAAGAAAGGAATTTTCCCTACGTGCAAGATAAGGTAACTAGCCACAGTTTCATGGAAACCGACAAAAGACAAGAGATTCTTGAATCAGAGATGAAAGACCACAGCAAAAGCAAGGACATGTGAGCATTCTTGTGCTGGTCTTCTATCGTTCTTGCATCGCTGTACCGGAGAGGAAGTTGGGCCAATGACACAGTTTTCTGTTTTTGTTTTGTTTTTGCATCAGACACGGCAGCAGCAATAAGCAGACCAGCTGCCTTCCCTCTTAAAGCAATCGTACATACACTAGGTGGTCATAAACTCCTTATTGGCTTCTAACAGCAGAAACATTTCTATGACTAAAAGCCTTGCATCTGGCACATTCAACCAGATCATGAAGGGATGCTCTGGGCCATAGTAGACTTACTTTTCCAGTACACACGACAAAAATAAAACTAAACGAGCAAAATTAGAGACCAAAAGTAAAACAGTTATCAGTAACTGGAAAACAATTAAATTACAAACCACCTCTTCATCACCTTTTTTCCCCTTTTCTCTCACCTCTGTTTTGACCTTGATGGAGTCATAAATGGTGCTATCTAATTGAAGAAGAATAAGCAGGAAAAAAGAAAATAATCCACCAGCGCTTTTCAAGTTCCTCTTGTCTTTGACCCTAGTTACTGAGGAAACATGTTTTATTCTTAAAAGAAGATTAAAATATCAATAAATAAATTGAACTGAACATTTTAAGTTACCAAGTAAAACTATTTATGGCATAAGGAACGGTAATTCTCTTAATATTTAAGAATGAGAAGAAAAGTAATAGGATTGACCTACATAATCTTATGTCTAGTTCTATTGTAACGTGGCTAAGAATCTTCTAATTATCTCAGATTACATTAGTCATATTAACTGCTCTCATTATTTTGGAGAGAGGGATGATACAAATAATAACAGTATTTTAACAACTGTCTAGTATGGATTTAATGTCTTTAATCTATAAATGTATCACAGGTAAACAGTAAAGGATGTGGTCAAAATGTATAAAATTGAATTATGTCAATCCAAGTCATAGTTATTTATTAACTAAAAATCCATAGCTATCTAGAATTTTAATATGTAATGGGGTCTTAAAAGTTTATGTAATATAATTATTTCAGAAGATGAGTTGTAGCTACATAAATGTGATTAGTGCAGGAGTACACAATTAATTAATGGAGAGCTGTTCTAAACAAGACTCCTGGTATCCAATCTAAATATCTTTGCACTGTAGCATGATTTATGAGTATGTCAAGTATTTCAACCTACCCATAAAAGAAATACACAGACAAATCTAAACAAAACCAGCAGGATAACTGTCAAAATAATATAAAATTTAGGAATGCACATAAACCTTATTGTATGGGAAGAATTTATCATTTCCACAACTATTGTTTTCTTTTTTCTATGGCAGGTCTCTAGGAAGATGATGATACTTTGGATGATCAGAGTTACATTAAAATTTACTCCAGAGTGAGTTATCTTCACCAATCTTTTTTAGTACTCTGGGGCTTTAAATAACCTGGGACTAAAACAATAATAAAGTCTTGTTTTTGATCTCACAGATAGCAGGGAGACACAAATTGAAAAGGGGAAACTTTGTGATGTATTTCTTAACTTTGCAAATGAATATTTTTGGGGTAAGGCTTTAAAAGAAATCCCAAGAGAAAATATTGAAAGGATGGAACCCTGTTCAAGGATGATCAATAGCACTTTGCTTACTTCCAATGGCTGAGCCCCTGAAACACAGACTTGGGGAGAATATCACTCACCACTCATAATTCCAGAAGGTAACTCAGCCAAGTTTTACTTTCATGTGCTGCCTGGTGTTGCTATCCTCTAGGTAAATGTCCTACTTAGTGTTTCCTAAACAGCTTTTAACTGAAATGGTATATAATATTGGTTTGCCTTAGTTTTATCTTATGCCCAACCCACCACTCACTCCTTGCTGCTGATAGCCCTAAATTCCAGGCTACATGCCAGGAAATGTGAGGGGTGTCCATGTCCATCTTCTCCCATGACTTCTGAGATTGTCTCTGTGAGATCAACAGGCCCTTCTGATTCACATCTTCCTTAGTGTGTGGATAGCCAATACCAAAACACATTACTTTCTAGGAATCCAGGGATTATTGACTAATGATTCCAAGAGGAGACATGGCTAGAAAATGTGTTCTTCTATGTTTATGTCAATACATTTTTAAAGATAAACTTTACATGACCAGAAACTAAATGATCTTTTATATGCTGATTTTGTTATGGGTAAGATAAATTATGATGATACATTTGCTGTCATCATCAAGTATGGTATCATTAACAGCCTTGTAAAGATCCTCTGAAAGCCAATACTCATGGGCAACAGTACAGAAAATGAAGATTCATAAGTGATGATGCAACTAGTGTTAAATAAATGATATTCAGAACCTGGAGAGCAAGATGTTTTTCATTGTTTCATGACACTGTGAGTACTAATGGTATTCCTACCTTTGTCTCTTGGAAATATGAAATTAGCCAGGACGGTACATTTACTAACTATATATAGAGATGCACATATGCAATGAAATTGGCCTACAACCACATTTCTCAAATTATGTGCTGAGGCATTCTCTCAAGAGCAGAGCAAACTCATTGGAGCTTATATTTTAAACTTTTGAGGAAGACACAACAATCCTCAACATCTGTCAGATGCCAAGTGAACTGAAGTATTAACAATATCAACATTGAATTGGGCTGCATTCCTTGTGATGACATCATAACTTGCTAAACTGTGTTTCCTGCGGTGGCATGATAAAAAACATTAGTACCCTGTGAAAATCAATGTGCAGAAGGAAATTAGCTTGGGGGTGCTGAATCTGGCTTAAGGGTTTGCAGAGCCAAACAGGTGCACACATCCAATTTGTAAGTAATTGTGGTTTCTTAAGAATGAACTGAAAATATTATTTTGTTCTTTCAATGTATGTGTATTTTTTTCCAAAAGCCTACTAACTTGTTAAGACATAAATACTTATTAAGCTGTTTGGTATTAGCTACTAAAGAAATGGAATGATTAGGTATTTCTTTTGGCCTAGTATATGCAATGAAAAATTTGCTAAGAGTGTTATTGACTCCAAATGTTTGCAAGCGTTTCAAGCTATGGAGGAGGAGGAAGTGCTTTGGATAATTTTTTTAAAGGATGTATTACATTCTCTTAACCTATTACTTTTTGGGGGAGATCTGAATATGTAAGTCAAAAATTTTAGGTTAAATGGACCCATCTGAATCATACTGATATTGTTAAAATGTAAGTGTTTATTTAAGCATCTATATAGTGATTACTGTGAAGCTAAGGTTTTGTTTCTTTATCAACATATATGCATGACACATAGATACGGACAATAGGGTGGTGGCAGCCAGAAGGGAGAAGAAATAGTGCTTGGGTGGAGGTGAGCTAAAGGAGAAAATTAGGGACATCTGTAATAGTGTCAACAATAAAAATAAAGGTAAAGCTATATAAATTAAAGAATCTAAAATATATACAGTATATATAAAGTTGTTTCATTTAAAAATATAAATATGTGCTCCAAATTTGAAACTAATGATACACAATTTGTACCCTGCTAGTCCCTAAGAAATAAAAATTAGTTAAAAAAAAAAAAATATATATATATATATATATATATATATATATATATATAATGTGATGCAATTGAAATGAATTCGTAAGGATAGGTCTTAACCAAGCAGGTGATAACCCTTAGAATATTACAGTTTGATTCTGCCAAATTTTTCATTCCCAACTAGATCATCTGACCTTGACAAAGTAGACTTGTGGTTTAAATTTAAGCACCTTGGGGGTTTGGTTTTCATGTAATATACATCACACTGCTTATTGCCTGGGGTAAGTAAATCATTGCTTTAAGAAGTAATAATAACAGTGCAACCAAAATAACTGAATAGTAATGCATAAAATGGTAAAGGAAAAAACAGTAAGAAAATTTCTCTCTTGCCTTCATTTAAGCCCTGAGAGATTTTAGCACATTTTTATATGAGATAATAAAAGGGAGCAGTTACTCATTTTTCAAAATATGTCAAAACCCAATTTGGTTAATTAAAACATATTTTCATGATATTGATTACAAGGTGTCTCAAAAATTTGTAATTAAAAGTCACTTTTTTACACTGTAAATTTAAATGCCTATCTGTAAAAGTGATATAAAATTAATGTAAAATCAATCAATGTACATTTCAATTGAGAGATGTGGTTAAGGTTTGGTTAGAAGTAGATAATGAGAAGCATAATGCTCTATTCTTACTACTGTATCACAGACTCAGCAATTTGCTTTTTGATATGACTTTCTGGTGAATGGGGTTGGTCTTCATATTTAGGCAAAGTGATGGTTAATGAGACTAGAAGGGGCTAAGTGAGTGGAAGTACCAGGTGAATGTGCCTTTTCCCTGTGAGGGGATATCCTGCAGATTTTTGCTTAGAGATGAAATAAGGTCAGACTTGTATTGGAACATTCCATCATTACTATAAATATTAATGAAAGATTAAAGATGGATTAGATAGAAACCTGAAAAGTAATCATTGATTTGGTGATGTCATGACTACAGTGGTGTCAAGGCCTTATAACATATGTTAATGGTGTAAAGAACATCTGAAATCTTTTAGTTCCTCTTGAATAACTAGCTTCCATTTCTCCTTCTGCCCTTTCTCCTTATTCTCCTACTACTCCTTCTAAAAAAGAAACCTCTTAAATTTAACCTTAATGGACTAATCATGGTGTTTGAAGTTAAACCAAGGTGTTAATCAGAAACCCAGGTATATAGTATTAGGAAAGTTATTTAACCTGATGATTCAAATGAACCTAACAAATATAGTACAAGATTATATTCTGAAGATTTGCATGTAGATTAATTCTGATAATGTATGTGGATTTTCAGTGTGAAGTTTCTTTTACCACCCATGCAGCTATTTCCTACCTCGGTCCACTTGAGGTCTATAACCTGACCCAGTCTCAATGTCTTCAATTATTAAACTGAGGCTAATCACAATACCTGCTTAAAAGGTTGTTTTAACAACAACTATATATGTGTGTGTGTGTGTGTGTGTGTGTGTGTGTATACACACATATATATGTATACACATATATACACACACATATATATGTGTACATATATATATGTATACAGGTAACCCTAGTACTACACAGCATCCTAGAACAGTTTCATTCTAACATGGTTTGAGAATTAGAGAAATTCCCTTACAACATAGAGCATTGTAAGAGCTTTTAAGAGCAAAAATTATCTCATTCTAAATTAGGGAAGTCCCTGAGTAACATGGAAAATAATAAAAGCTTTTAAGAAGAAAAAGTATCTTATTTGAAATGTTTCTTTCGAGTGTGGATGTCATATTAGATTGGCCTGCAGAATTTTAAAACTTATTAGAATTTTAAATCCATTTTGTTCTTGGAGTATTAAGTAGTAATAGATTTTTTTTTTGCAAAAAGTCCAGCATAGAAGTCAAGATAATGCTGAAAAAAGTTCAGAGGATGAAGATATCTTGTCAAAAAGAAAATGCCTTTGGTTGATGGTGCTTAGTAATAATGGGGAAGAAAACATTATTTAATATATATCAATATGTTATACTTTTGGTGAGAATTGCTTTAATAAAGATATTTCTCTTAATTATAAAAATATGACAGTATGTTTAAAGATATTTTGGAACCTAACCCTCTTTTTTGTACTAGTTCTTTGTTTTGTATAACATGGATTCACGTAACATGACATTTTTGGGGAACCTAATAACCGTGTAATATGGGGGTTACCTGTATAGCCAAAGTAAAACACAAAGTACAGAGCCTCCACAGGAAAAGTAAGGTATGTTAGTTGTTATTATTATTACTACCTTTGTTATTTGTAGTAGTAATGCAGCTTCCTTCTTCTGCATGCCTTGTTCACAGTGTATTAATACACCATGATCCTTTTTGTGCTTGGTAAAATGGATCCGTTATAAAGTTAATGACTTAGTTAGCAGAAATAAAGATTAAACTTGGAACCTTTAAGTGTCTGAAAATTTCAAAAGAAAGTTTGAGATAAGTTAGACTTTAACGAAAAGCCTGTGGTTCATATGTGCTTTTTCAGATGAGCAGAATGTGTTACTGCAGCTGGTCTAGGTGAAAGCAGCGGATCCCAAGGAGAACAAAGTAAGAAACGGGTTTTCTCCATGTCTGCAAAGGTGGCCAGAATAATGGAGGAGCCATTCTCTACCCACTGGGAGACTTCATATACTCATCACTTTCTTTTAGTCTGAAACACAGGCGTTCCTCCTAATACTCTTATTCTTGGCTCACTTGGATGATTACTTTTGCAGAAAGAGGGCTGCAGCTCAGTGTTGCCAGATGGACTGCATGCTCTCAGAAGAGGGCTGAACCTCTTTATGTCACATGTCAAGGCTGAGGTGAGTTAGCGATTTTCCTGGAATTTCACAAGGAGCAAAGTCCAGAGTAGTATTCGGCAATTGTTTTGAAGTAGAAAAAAAAAAAAGAAGTTACAGCTTGCTTTTTGTAATGTCAGATGATAGGACACAGTCCAATATCTGACAATAAAGTCCACTGAATGAAATAAATAAAAAGGGAAATTTAATATGAAAACTATGTTCTAATTCAAGAATAATACAATCAAAACCCTGAGGTTTCACATTTGAAAAGGGATCAGTTTTAAACTTTGGACCCTTCTACTTTGTTTATTTTGTAATTTAAATACTTCTTAACACAATGAAACTTATATTGACTAATTGGTAATAGCAGATACTTTGCCTGTATTCTATCCATGTTTCTTATGAATAGTAAGATTGGAAAATGCAGCATACGCTTTCTGATAGTATTTTGACAACCCCTTGTCAGACATATTGTTGAAATGGCTGTCTACATTTCCAAATCAATTTTATTCAATGGAAATGATAAAGTTTTCTATTAATATTTTTCCTGAAAATCTAAGACTGAAGAGCATTTCTGAAACCCACTTCTCTGGACTAGGATTTGAAATAAAACAATTGTGATGCCTCTGGGCATTGGGGAGATATTTGTGACCTCAGTCTCTCAAACTTCATCAGCTATAGAGATAAGATGAGCAGTTAGGGGGCAAATGCATAAAACAGAATTTTGTATCTGAAATCCATAAAAGCATGTCAAGATACACTGTTGACATACTTACTTCAAAATCTTGAAAAAGAACTGAGATTGTGAAAGGTTTGTTTTGAAATTACTTCTCAGTGGTGAATTTCTTATGTTGATGGAAAGTATGCACTTGTGTTGTTTAAAGTCTAGAGATGTCGATGTGATAATATATAATGGCTTAAAATAGAATTTTAAATGTGATTTCCTTAAAGGTAGAGATTATTTACTACTCATGGATGTATACATAACACATAAAAATCCCTGATCAATAACAAATACACAAAGCATGTTTATTGAATTTAGCTAAATTGAGACACACCACTTCACCATAGGGTAAAAAGAATACTAGGTTAGAAACATAGGGAAGTGACTCTTAAACTAGCATGTACAAGAATCCCATGAGAAACTTGTTAAAATACAGTTTTCTTTTTCAATTTGTTCTCTCTCTCTCCCCATCTCCCCTCTCTCTCTCTTACCCCTTTTTTTTTCTACTCCACACAGATACATATACGTATATTTTCACTTAGACTAAAGTAATAATATAAAATAAAAATTCAAAAATAAAGAGGAAAATAAGGAAAAAAGAGAAATGACAAAGGCAACCTTAGCCACTAAGAAGTAAACTATATCATGCCTCATAAGCTGCCAAACTAAATATTTTTATATCTATTTTATTTAGATTTAAATAAAAGTCAGTGGTAGAGGTAAAGAAGAGGAAATGGTTGGGAAGCCCCCATGTAACAAGTCAGGGGACTTTTTCCTTCCTGGATATTTTACCCTCATTCAAAATGCTATTATAAAAGAATTCCGTATTCCTGTGGCTGAAGGAGTAGCTTCCATTATAATTTTTTTCTTAGAAGCCTTCCCTGTCCAGACCATGAAGAGCCAACCTAAGTAAATAATTTGAGAAGGAGAAAGGGAAGATAGAAGATTAATAGAAAAAGGTAGCAGAGGCTCACAACACAACACACTTTCCCAGTACTCTCCTGGACACACACAACACATGTTCATGTCTGGACTACACACCCTTGGTCAGAGGCTAAGATTATTTTACAACACTAAACTTTCCATGCTTTGTTTGTTTTGCAAGTTATGTGAATTGACTACTTAGAGCATATGATAAATTTACTTTGCAAACTTTGTAAAACAGTGTACCCTACAGGGATTTACTCAGTATTCTGATGATTGGCTGGTTTTACAAATCCTCGTAAATCCTGAGCTCACCAAATATAACGTACCATACCAATCTGCTGTCAGCTGCTCCAAACTGGGTTCTGAGATGCAGTTGGCAGTTAAAGTTGCTTTATGTGAGAGAGTAAAAGTTGAATGTGAATAAAAGTTGCGTTTTGGTTAAATGTTTCATGTGACATAATTATTAGTTTCAAACTCATCAAGTAAATATCTCATACATAAGCATGCATATTTTATGTTATATTAGGCTGCAGTTAATTAGTTGAAAATGTTTTATGGCACATTTTATAGTCAGTTTCTTTCTTTTTATTAAAAATTCTTAGTTGGGAAAAAATTTACCATTCCTTAAATTCTGGCTTAATCTACAGATTCCAGTTAACTGGACCATGGGTTTTATTTCAGCTGCTTTACTTTTTTTCATAGCTGTTGTGACCTTAGTATCTATCTATGCCAATAAAGCCAGTACAATCGTACCAAGGACAGATCCTTGCCTGCACAGGGAAGTGAAACTAATAGAAAACCATGTCCCTTCATGGAAAAGCATTTTTGGGAGGTGAAGTTTTTACTGAATTCATTGGATGAAAATGTCAAGTTAAATTGATATTTAATTAATCATTGTATTAAAGCTGTTGTTAAAGTCTAAACTTGAGCCAGTGCAAATTATAACATCTATTTTTTATCTGATTAGTAATAAAAGAAATGGTGGGCAGAAATGATCGTTCCAAGGTAGATCAGAGAGTGTGGGAAAATGCCAGTCAGAGAGGATAAGGCAGATTATGGCTTCCAGCCTACAGCTGCCTAAAGATTTCTCCAACTTTGCATGAAGAAAGTTTGAATGAAACTTACTAGGAGAATGAAACATATTGTACTTATTACTATATACATATCACTACTGTAATTGTACACTAAACTAGATACTTCATTTTTAGGATTTTTAAATCTTTACCAGATCCTGGTAACTGCCTAAAACAATTCAGATATTTTTGGTAGTTAGATCTGTGGACCAATTGGACCATAGAACACATTTGAGATTCAAGATTTTATTGTGTAAATTAGAAAGATGAAAAAACAGCATCCTTGCTGGAAGGCTTAGACTAGTTGGTGTGTATGTGTACTGAATAACAGTTGAAAAGCCATCTAACCAGCCAAAGATGGATCAATCACCTAGACTAAGGCGCATAGGCTAGGCAGATAAGTTTCCTCCTATTTATAGAAGTCTTTGGTATTTCTCTTAATGAGTTAGACTTGTTCTAACAATTTCAAAATCATACAATTTTCAGGGCATCAGTATGTGGAGATAAATATAGATATATAGATACAGATATAGATATATTATGTGTATAAATATATATAGAGAGAATATAATTATGTACCTAATTAATAGGGTTGAGGAAGGATTGATTGAATTAATAATGCATGTAAAGAGAAATGAATGGTTTCCATAATATAATAATGTGTGAAAACTATATCAAGGCAGATAGTCCAGAGCTTAGCACTATTTCAGCCTGACAGTGGGTTCAAATCAAGAGACCCCCACATAATATTATTGTGACCTGATTTCTTCAACCCTCAGTTTTCTTATGTGTAAAAGATGATAGAAGTAGCATCATTTCATCAATATATTTTGGGAGATTGATAATATCTATGTAAAAGTTTTCAGACAGCTTTGTAAAATGTACCTATTTTTACTTATCATTATGGAACAATTATAAAATTATGCATTTTACTTTTGACATAAAGTAGTTTTTGTTGTACTAAAGTAGTAAAATTTAAAAGTTTGCTTATCATGTTTACTTATGAGTAAAATGGTTAAAAGAAGAATCTGGTTTCTTGAATTGGTGCTCAAAAGAGAAGGTGAATTCTTCAAAGTTGAATGTACAAGAAAAACTATAAGGCATGTTATTATTACTATGTCATGATATCATAATGTTACACATTCCCTAAAGAAAAAGCTCTTTCTAGAAATAGTCTATAGTAATTGGATATGATACAGAAAGCATATCCTGATTTCTAAAAGAAAAAATAATTCTAGTTGGCATGTAAACATACAAAATATGTAAAACTTGAGGTGAATGATGAAAAGTTTTGCGTTAGTTTACAATTATATAGTTTCATACATTATGAAATAGAAATGTCTGATCTCGCTAAAGGAAGGTGGTTGCAATCATGTCATTTCTGTGATTCAGACAATGTGAACAAAAATTGACTAACCATTTTCAGTATCTTAGAGGGAAATATTCTCTTAGAAATACACAAGATACAAAGCTCAGGAAGGAATCATCTAACTATGGCTGGTGTGGCTCAGTGGACTGAGCGCTGGCCTATTGACCAAAAGGTCTCTGGTTCCCACATACCTGGGTTGCAGGCCAGGTCCCCAGTTGGGGCATGTGAGAGGCAAATGGTTGACGTGTCTTTCACACATTGATGTTTCTCTCCTTTTCATCCTCTCTCTTTTTCCCTCTCTCTAAAAATAAATTTTTTAAAAAACAGGAATAATCTAAGTACTGTGCCCTGTTTCTCTGCTTTTTCCATCTCCTTCTGTGCTTTCGAAGTCTCTTGGGGCAATCAGTTAAGTTTGGGCTCCCAAGCATTCTTCATGGTCCCCTCCATGCATTTTCCCCTTCCATTTGCCTCCGTCACCAAGTCACACCTCACAACAGCCACTTAACATTAATATCCTTAATCCAGGACCTCTTATGAGTGCATTTGTAAGATCCATTTGGTTCCGGATGGCCTGCTTCTTAATTAGCTTTATGCATATTTTATATGTTTTGTTCTGGCCTTTACAGTGCCCTTTATCTTAAAAAGAAAATATGTTCCACTGGTAAACTGCATTAATAGTGTCAAATGACGGTTTCCAACAGAGGGAGAATGCATTCACGAAAACTTTTTTTGGAAGGCATTCATTTTCCAAAGTATTCACATGTAAATCACCTTAAGTTAGATGCATACTATTTAGCATGATTATGAACAACAATGTTTCCTTTTCACAGTTTTCCTGGTTATGCTGGATGTTTCTTGTCCATCTGTTCTCCATTTTGCAACTC
Organism: Noctilio leporinus; assembly: GCA_004026585.1. NCBI lineage: Eukaryota > Metazoa > Chordata > Mammalia > Chiroptera > Noctilionidae > Noctilio > Noctilio leporinus. The sequence continues at coordinate 201,284 of PVIW01000446.1, read as the reverse complement.
AGATCCAGATGGGACTGCAGAAATTTTTAGATGGAGATGAATGGAAGGTAGTTCTGTTACATTAATCAGCTTTTTATGTCAGTTTTCAAATGAGCAGTGTTCTCAAAAGCCAAAAGGAATATCTTCCTATAAAAATACAAATACCAAATGGCTTTAAAACTTCTTTAGGCAGCTTTTGTATGTGCATGTGTGTATGCGTGTGCGCTTGTGTGTTAATTATTATTTTTAATAGTTCATCTTTAGGTAACTATTTTGCAGTAAGTTTTTCCTAATGCAGTGCATCTCTATTAATGCAGTGATTTTACAAACAGGAGAGTTTGGATGTGATATCTTAGAAACTATTGTATACAGTATGTGGCCTATTCATACTGGGTGGAAAATTATACCTCTTGGTTTTTTCCTTTTTTTTTGGCTCTTACAAAATGTAAAATGACCCACACCAGGCTTTTCAAGGCAATAGTTAATCGAACACTTAAAATTAATGCTAGCCAGAAAATAATTGTTTATTTGGTCTTAAATTTTGAATCTTGAGGTTTTAAAAAATATATTAATAAATTAATGGTGATGCTATTAACAAAAATCTTTTTCAGGCAATACACGTAAAGTATACATGGGTTAATAAATTTGCTCAGTTTGCTTTAGGAGAAGGTATTTCTGCATGAGAGAGTTGCCATAACACCTTTTAATCCTATTTCTAAAATCATATTATCTTGGGCAAACCATGAATTATTAATGAGCTGCTGTTTTTTTCCTACATTTAATAGTGTGAAGATAATGTATTTGATCACAACTAATATGAAAGAATATGTCTTGAATGAGGTGTGCCTAATCAAAATGGCCTTGATAACAAATTTTATTTGAAAATAATTTATTAGCCAAATTTAGTAACACTACTTTGATATCACTGAAGCCATTTATATTTTATTTGCAGGAAACATAACTCAAATATGAAAAGTCATTTAATTATAAATGACTTAGTTATGATACATCATAAATAAGCATCATAAATATTTTGTACACATAACCTAATGTTTCTTTATTTCCTTTTTATTGAATTTCCTGGGGTAACGCTAGTTAACAAAATAATACAGGTTTCAGGTGCATGATTTCACAACACATCATCTGTACACTGTACTGTGTGCTCACCACCCCAAGTCAAGTCTCCTTCCATCACCATTTATCCCATTTACCCTCCTCCACCCACCCAGCTATCACCATACTATTGCTCACATTCCTTAGGTTTCTTGTTTTTGTCTCTCAATCCCTCTACCCCCACCCCATGTTTCTATTTAAGGGAAAATAATCATAAATTTAGGGTTTTGAGATAGTAGACCAAAGCAACCTGCCACAAGCATGTGACCTATATAAACATGTATTATATATATCTTTAAAAAGACATCATTCTAACTCAGAATATGCATGTGTTTTTCCACAGCAAAATATAAATAGCATTTACATTTCTTGTCAATTATGTAACATATTTCCTTTAAAAACTTCAAGAAAAATTTGAAGAAAGATGTGTTTAGTCAACATTCTATAAAGAAACCTGTGTTTTTATTATGATTGTAATCAATATTAACTTTTGCAACTGTTAGTGCTAATTAGTACAGATTTTAAAAATGTGTTTAATTTTTATTGTAAAGGTTTTACCTGCGTAAAATCAGAGTTTAAGCTTCATGCCTCTTCATTTGCATGTGTTCCTTACATAACCCTGGCAACCTGTTCACACGGTCTTACTTTTACTGGAAAAGATCGCTTGACATTGTTGTCTTTTCGCTCCCTGCTTCTGTGTCAAGTAGCTTTGGAGTAGCCATGAGCATTTGGGAATCTGCCTAAGAGAATGTATGAGATAAATTTTGTTTCAATTTAATAACATTTCTTTTGGCGATCACTTTATGATTTGACAATGACTTCTGTGCATAGTTAAGTTATTGCTCACCATCCCTTTGTAGGAATGTTTTCCAGAACTGCTGTGCCAACTTATAGATCATTGTGGAATAGAGATACAAAGCCGAAGTTTATATTGAGATATAAATAACCTGTCCTGTAGCCCTCAAGTCTTTCTGTGTGTAGAGAGTGAGAAGGGTACAAGGTGCAAAATGTATGGAGCCCATTTGTGATCTCCGTAAAATATTTTTCCACTGACTGACAGTCAGGTTAAAACAAAGTTCTTTTGTTTGTTCACACACACAACTGTGCCCTAAAATCTTAGAACTCAGCAATAATCATAATAATAACAGCAAGTTTCTATCACCTATGTTAAAGACACCTGCCACTCCTACAGAAACTATTAAAAAGGCATTATTATATAAAGTTAAAGTTAAAAAAAAAAATTTTTAATTTAATTTATTTTTAGAGAGAGGGTAAGGGAGGGAGAAAGAGAGGGAGAGAAGCATCAAAGTATGGTTGTCTTTTTCACCTGCCTCCAGCTACGGACCTTGCTGGAGACCTAGCTTGAAAGCTGGTTTTGTGCTGGGAATCGAACCAGCGGCCTTTGGGTTCACAGGCCAGAACCCTGTCCACTGAGCCACCAACCAGGGCTGAAGTTAAAGTTTTAATCCCCAAACTGTAGGGGAAAATATGGTATCATAAAACTGTGTCAGGCAAATAACTAAACTAACAACATATTTATATTATTTTTCTATATGTTTAAATGTTTGTGGTATAATGTCTGCTTTTGATATTTTAATTGTTGACTTATTTTCCCATTCTAAATAAATTTTCATTGTTATACTGAAATTTAAGTTTATAATTCTGTATTTTTAAAGGGAACCCCTGAAATTGTGGAAACTATAGACCTCATTAAACTGGATCTGTCTCACTTTATAAACAGTAATTACTTGATATATTTCTTGACTACACTATAATTGAAAATATGTATGTGAAAAATCAAATTACATCTGTGGTCTCTGTCATAATTTACACCTGATGAAGGTCTAGCCAATGAGTAATCACAGCAATCTCATAAGAAGAAAGCTAATTTTAGTAACAGTAACTATCAGGGACTACTTTACCTATATTAATTTTTTGTCACTGGAATCTCATAAGAAAGATTCTATCATGATAGCATCTCCATTAAATATGAGAAAACTTATGTACAGAGAGGACTGGTGATTTGTCCAAACTCATATAGCTGGGTACCTGAACTCAAGACGGAATACTTTAGTATCTACTGTACAATAAATACTACCTGTTAAGGTACCCTCTTTCATGTAGTAGCAGAGACTCAGATTTTAGACATGCCACCAAGAATAACTTAACTGCCTTAGTTTGGCAGCCGCTTTGTTGTTTCATTCCATTTTTGTCTCTGGCTTGGAGAATGGTATCACATGACACAATTCAGAATCACCTAAGGGTCTTCTTCAAAGTCCAGGAGGATCATTTAGGGTTAGCTCTCCTCCCCATGTGAGATTGGAGAAAGGGTTCACACTACTTATATAAAAATATATCATTCTGCAATGTCTTTTACATGACAAGTAGAGTAATAATATGAATGTAAAAAGAGGGTGTGAAAAATTGAGAATAATCAAAATTCCACTCAGAATCAGCATTTTCTTTTTTACTGTCTCCATACTCTGGTGCCTCCATAGTGATATGTTAATCCTAGTTGGTGAAAAGGGATGAATTTACACCTAACATCCTAGAGAAAGTTATCCATAGTACTTTAAATAGTCTTGATTAGACAGTGATCGCTCAATAACAATTTAAGTAGTACTTGCTCAATCGTTGAAACGTAGTTCAGATTCAAAATTTAAACAAGCAACAAAACATGGTATATTATTTAGGTATATGTGTACAGAATGTGCCCGAGGATGGGTGGATGGAGTTACATACAGTACTTTTCTTCCTTTTTTCTTAGTGCTAATCCAGATTCTTTATTTGATTATCCACAACCTAGGAGAGTTCCTTCAAAAAAGACATTTTTTTTTTTTTTTGTCTACATCCCTGATGCCTCAGGCCTTACATGAAACATAATAAGCAGGCAGTTCATGTTTAACCAACGGGTGAATGCCAGCTATTATGTTCATTAGGTATATCATTTAGAATTTAGTCACTCAAGTCTCTCTCAGAGAGTATAATCGTTGTAACATATTTACCATGAAGCAATTTGAAGGGTCTGTAATAAATGTGGTCTGCTCTTTCAATCTGAAAATTTTTAAAAATTTCCAGTGTTGTTAAAATTATGTAGAACTTAATAAATTCTTTAGCTATTTTTAGATCAAAGAAACATAGTTTAGGAAATGGAAATGACTCCTATGAAAATTAATAGCCACATAGCTACGTAGACCAATATGAAGAAAAGGAATTCATTGGATTTTCAGGTCCTATTACTCCCCCCCCCCCATTTTCCTGTCCTTTTGCATTGAAAACAACCTATTGTTAGTACACTTTAATATAAATCCTGGCTAAGTGTCAAAAAATGGTGCAATTTCATAGCCCTATGAAAATATCATTTAGACTGCTGATTTTGAGTGCTTCTCATTAAAATTCAATGTTAGGGTTATCACATGAGTAAGACAAGTGTGTTGGTATTAATAAGATCTTATGATTATAAGGGTTTCTCATTACTAAAATTCTTGACTTCTGATCAAATTGGATATGCTTCAGTTACTTTCTCTTGTAAGACTTAGTATCAACTTTCTCTTGTACATTTAATTAAAACTTTGGTGTTATGCTTTAAATTCAATTTCCCCCTGTAATCAGAACAAAAATGGTAATTATTGGAAAGCCCATCAAGTCTTCCTTTAGGCACACACGGAGGCCACAGTTTTCTTTAATCATCATTTATTAATACCCTAAATCCAAATATTATCAAATAAGCACATGTATGCATATGAATCAACATTTTAGTTAAAACTTTCAAAATTTGGCAAGACACAATACTACATAGAGGGTAGGTCACAGGCAAAATGTGTTTTCCATTTCTTTCAAACCCTTGATTTTCTCCTTCACATTCAGTTTTTCAAAGTTCTTTCCACTTGCACCTCTACCTGGTGCCTCAGGGTCCCACTGTTGGCTAATAATACTTTTCCATTTGTGTTAGTTTTATAGGTGGCAACTGAAAATTTTGCACCATTCCAGTTAATATATTTCAGCAATTTTTTCCCCTGTAGTCCCAAGGCAAAATTAGTGCAATTTCTAGCATTCTAGCAAGGTACCCTAGAAAGTAACTTTCTGGATAAAGAAGTCTTTGGTATTTAAGATAATTAAGACAATTCTAAATGGTTATATGATGAAGTAAGAGAAATAAAATAATACTACCTTTGTGTTTGGAGGGGGAATTCTGAGAGTGAATTATTTTCTGTCTAAGCTCTGGTGTGATGGGAAAAAAAAAAAAAAAAAAAAACCTAATAAAACCCTGCTCTCAAGGTAAATTACTCTGGCCTTTTAGTTGTAAGCAAAGGGTTGGAACTGCTAAAATATAGCCAGTCTTTATCCTTCTGATTTAACTTGGTTTTAGAGATACAGGAATGAAAAAAAAAAAAAAAAAACCTAGAAAGAAAGAAAAGTCAGGGGTTAAATATACCAATGCTGGGGCTTTCAAACTGTCAAAGTGAAGGCAACTGTGGAAAGACCATCATTTGAATCATTTAACAGAAGAAAGCACATGGTACTATTCTGTGGGGAGTTATGCTTCATGTGTGAAAGCACCAGGGGAATAAAATGGGCCAGTGGGTATTTTTTAGTTGTAGGTTCTATAATACTATTATTCATTTCTAGCTTTTTTTTTTTTTTGGAAATAAAAATGGTTTATTTTAGAGCCCACAGAGCTCTATTCCTAGAATTGAGTTTCATGCTACTCAATATTTTCAGACAGTGCCTGTCTGGGACATAAGACATTTAAGTGAAATTCCAGAATGAGTATAGTTTTGTGGCTGTGTGAAGTCAGAAGTTCAATCAAAACTGCATTTCCATTAGGGTATCTGACCACTGTGATAACCAACTCACAGCATTGTCATTTGACTTTCTAGATATGTTTTAATAGAATTGCAATTATGTCCTTAAATTTATTTTAATAGGATTGCCATTAAAATATATGAAATAGGGTATGTTTGTAATGGAATTGGGTAGAAACAAAGGTATCATTATTTTTCTTTCCTCATCATATATCAGATAATGTATTTTTAAAAAAATTTTTATTGTTATATTACATCCATTCCCTTTTTGCTCCCCTCTGTCCTCCTCCCCACCTCAGATAATATCTTAATAATAGGAGACATTTTTTAAAGGTTCCTGCATTTACTCACTGCCTGCTACAAATGGGCTCTATTTATTATTTATAATCTCATATTTATTAATTTTTAAAAATTATTCTATTCATTATTTTTAAGAGAAATGGGCAGGCAGGGAGGAAGAAAGGGAGAGAAACATCAATGTATGGTTGCCTTTCACCTGCTTCCAGCTATGGACCTGTCTGGAGACCTGGCTTGCAACCTGGTTATGTGCCCTGGCTGGGGAATCGAACCAGCAACCTTTGGGCTCACAGGCCGGTGCCTATCCACTGAGCCACCGGCCAAGAGTATATAACCTCACATTTATAAATCACTTTGCAATGCATTTGACTTATATTTCATGAAGCCTGACATGGTGGTCCTAATATAATAGATGAGACCATTGGATTATATGCCTAACCTGCATAATTGTTAATAATTGTGAAAGATAAAGAGGTACTTAAGCATTTCAAGTTTAAGTGGAAAGGGAAAAAAACAAATAACAAAAAAGTGAGAATGCAATATGTATTTATACACAAAAGACACCAAAAGTGATAATTCTAATGGGAAAACATGCTATAATTATAGAGTAAATGTTAAGTATCAGAACAGGAATGTTTTCTGTGAAATCATTAATAGTATATATGTGATATGTATGAAAATGATATATGTTACCCTTCAGTGTAAATATTGCTAATCCTTACTATTCTATTATAGCAGAGTGTTCAAAGCAATATGCCTAGTAAATGTATTTGACTCATTAGCCCACTATGTAATGCAAAATATTTAGGAAAGAGTTCATAGTTTAATTTTTAACAAGTTTTAAAATTCTTTTATTTTTTCCTCAAAATAATCTCATGTGTTTTTCATTTATTTTTGTTTTATCTTTCCTTACTTTATATTTGTTTATTGTTTAAAAAATGTTATTTTATGTTCTCACTTTTCTGAGATATAACTAACATGTATTAGTTTCAGATGTACAAAATAATGATACGATGTACAGATACATTTTTAAATAATTACCACACTAACTTCTGCACACATAGTTACAATTTTTTATACAATGGCAACTTTTAAGATCTAACCCTTTAGCAAATTTCAAACTTTTAATGCGGTATTGTTACTATAGTCACTATTCCATTAGCTTACATCTCCATGATACTACATGATGCTTATATTCTATAGCAGGGCAACTGTTCAGTGAAAATCAGTTGCACAAATTAAAAGCCAATTTAAAAAATCATTAGTCACTGTGTATCTTAGGGTAACTGACTAACATGGTTTACCCAGGACACAGGAGTTTTCTAGAACATGGCACTTTAAGTGCTAAAAACTAGACCATTCCCAGGAAAATCAGGAAAGTTGCTCCCCCTAATTGTGCGCTTACTTATCATCTCTAAATGTGTGATGGGGCTTCAAACATGTAAGTGGACAATGAACAAGATATAGGCAATCTTCTTGGTTGCACATTCGGTTAATAAATATAGTTTGTAGTACTCCCACTTTGGAAAACATGGGTATTGAAAAGAAAGAAAAACAAAGCACATGACTTATGATGAAATATAGAATAAGGAAAGGATAACACCGTGGTAACATATAGAATTTCTAAACAAATACGCAAAAGGAAAAGAAAATATGCTAAAAAGTTTTGGGGGGGGGGGGCATGCAAATAAAATGTAGGAATCTGGATTCATATGAAACTTGATTAAGTGTCAGAAGGAGAAACAGTGCTCCAGAATAAGACAACATGACTTGAACAGAAAATGACTTGAGATTCAAGGAGTGCAAGTTGAGGTTAAAAACAAGCAAATGAGGGAGATTTCAAGAGTGAAATATTAGCTCTAAAAATTAAAAAAGGAAGGAAAAAGTGCCATCTACAGAATGGAAAATTTAATGTTCTGTAAAGGGACAATAATATTTCCCCAAATGTAGAATTAAAAAAAAAAGAAACCTGGAAGAGATGAGACAGGTGGGAGAAAATATGGCTGAAATCTAATACGAGAATTGTTGTTAATATAAAGTAGAAGGTATGGAAGTGGAATAATAGTCAAAGCAATGTTTATAGACACTTTTCTGAGTTAAAATGCCCTTAATATATGGAATGATGCACTTATTTGGTCCATATAAAAAATCACACCTGTAAGCATCTTGGAAAATTATTGAATTACAATTTTTATTATGAAAATGTTTAAATATACACAAAAGTTGCTGGTATAGTAAAATGAAATCTTTGTATATCTTATCTAGATTCCACAATTGTTATGATTTTGCCATAATTGGTTTTTAAACATACAAGAGAATGTGTGTGTGCATGAAGTTATACCAGCACAAGAATCCAGTGGAAAAATATTTTATTACCAAGGAACATGAAACCAGCTGGCTTCAAAATTCTCTTTCATAAATTAAATTGATGAAAGATAGGGAATAATGTCTTCAGTGTTTTAAGATGAGAAAAACATCATCCAATTATTGTATGTCCCACTGAGTGCTCTGTAATGAATGCAGAGAATAGAAAGACATTTTTATGTAATTAATATATCAGAAAATATACCACCTGGTGTACCCATCCAAAAATAACAAAACAAAATATATATTAGGAAGTTTGAGAAATAAATAATATTACAAATTTAAGAATGACACTTAGTTGGGAAAATGGACTGAGATAAACATGAGAACCAGTCATTATGGTTAATTCTGATATAACGTTCTCAAAACCACTCTTTAAAGAGAATGTAGTTTCTAAAAATAATGATTACATTGTGAAAGTAAGGATCGATAAAATATTCAAGTCCATTAGTAGATACATTGAATAAAAAGTTCATAGAGTTCAAGCATACTTTACCATTATGTTATATAGGAGAATAAGATGATGCAACTCTATTTTCAAAAATATAAATAGAACTCGAAGTAGGAATTCTTGAAAAGTCATTAAAAACATAAGCAACCAAAATCATTAATTAGTGACAGAAAATACAAAATAAGCAAGTGTAAATCTCTTTAATAATATGTCTCTATTAAAGAGGAAAGTTACCAAATAATTATACCAAGATTGATATCAATCTTATATGTTCATAATTAACTATGAGGAAATATAATAAAAAAGAGACTCATTCATAACAGAAATAAACACAGCAGATGGCCTTGAGCAATGAGAAAGATATAGCTGTATAGTTTGTGAAAATGTACTAATCAGAGAGAACTGCATAGGGTGAAAGCACAGGGGCAGGAAAAATTTTTTTTAATGTGTCATATGGATGAGCCTCCAACTGGAAGTAAATAGCTTCCTATTTTCAAAATAAAAATATTAAAAATTTAAAATATGTTTTCTTGTTTCATGCTTTTCTATGAATAATATTATTTGAGTGTTTAAGGTGTCCATATTTGATTTTATTGTGCATAACTTGAGCAGTGGATTAAATTTTCATATTATTAATATTTTTCTTTTTGCTGAGTTGATGAAAGACAAATCATATCAGAAAAGGCCACTAAATTTGGAAAGAAACTGTGAATGAACTCATCATAGTATGTCAATGAAATTTTTGAATTTCAATTGCATTAAAAAGCTCTATAAGCTTTAAGAAAAATCTAGTTACCCTTTCAAATACACAATTATTTTGGCATCATTTGTAACAAATCATTAAAAATATGATTAGTGATTTCAGAATTCTAGGGAGACCTATTTTTGCATGGAAAACCTATATTTACACGAAATAGCATTTAGTTATAAGAATAAAAATGTTGTTAAAGGTCTTAATATAATAAATTATTTATTTTATTAAAAATTACTGTAGCCCTGACTGGTGTGGGTTAGTGGATTGAGCACCAGCCTGCGAACCCACGTGTTGTGGTTTGATTGATTCCCAGTCAGGGCACATATCCAGGTTGCAAGGCAGGTTTCCAGCCTGGTCCCCAGCTGGAAGCAGGTAAAAGGCAACCATACATTGATGTTTCCCTTTCTTCCGTTCTTCCTTCCCCTCTTTCAAAAATAATGAATAAAATCTTTTTTAAAAGTATTATAGAAATAAGAATAAATGTTAACAACTTCACTGATGGATTAAATACCTAAATGTAAAAATTAAAACCATCAAACTACTAGAAAATATATGTTGGCAGTAGGAAAGTCTTTTCTTAAGTAGCATATAATTCAGAGAATGCAACTAAACTGTCAAATTTAACATTATAAAAACAAATAATTTATATGTAAAAAGATTGTGTAAACTATTGAGAAGATAAATGATAATATAAAAATATTTGTATCAGTGGATTGGCACTGACCTGCAAACCCAAAGGTCACTGGTTTGATTACCCAGCCAGGACACATGACCAGGCTGCAAGCCAGGTCTCCAGCCAGGTCTGTAGCTGGAGGCAGGTGAAAGGCAACCATACATTGATGCTTCTCTCCCTTTTTTCCTCCCTCTGTTATCCTTCTCTCTGAAAATAATGAATAAAGTCTTCTAAAAAATATTTGTAGGCCCAAATATGTTTACCTTAATAGGTAATTTTTTTTTCAAATCCATAGAAGGAAAATAAATATTCCAATACAATTTATAGAAATGTGCCTTTGCTGTACTGTTCTCATACAGATTTAAAAATCAATGTATTTTTTGTTAGTTTTTTACATATTTGATATTTTGTTTTTCCTATTACACCTCCTAAAAGTGTCTTTATTTGGTGTTTAAAATTACATATTCAAATATCTCAATGAAAAGGTTGGGTGGAAAGAGCTGACCTAAGTAATTTGGAAAATTATTGTAGTCTGTAAGTTTAAAGGCAAACAAAACTATATATGCACTAAGCTCTACTATAGGTATAGATTATTACATGCATAAATATTTATAGATCTGCTCATGTACCAGAGGTTAGTGTACATATACACGTGTATTTTGCCTCTGTCAGCCAAGAAGTAATGCTACGCAGTAGCAATGATCACACTTAGCATCCAGAATTTTGTTTGTAATTCCTTTCTTCAGTAAAAGAAATTCAGACTTTTTGGTGAAATGACTGATCTTACAATTAGGAAAGAACTACACAAAATGAGCCTAGAACATCTTACAGTGCCAGAAAGTGAGGGAGTGACTAATAAGATGGGTTGGAGAAGTCAAATCGTCATGTGGAAAAATTCTAAATAATTTATGTTGACACTCTACCCTTAAGGGGAAGAACATAACTGCCCCTTCTCTAAATGTCCACTTTACATACAGACTTTCTTCCAAAGAGTGCGGTATGGAAGGAGAGGGTGGCAAAATAGAAACTTTGCAGTGGGGAATCCTGGCAAAAACCTCTCAAGTGAGGTAATCAAGGTTAAGATTAACTTTGTCATGTTGGTAGTATGTACACTTGGTATGATGTGATATAATAAGAATATCACTTTGCCTTACTGTTCTCCTTCCCAAAACATAACTTATTAAACCTTAGGACTTGTCAAATTTTATTTATAATTTTGCTAAATGAGAACAAAAATGATCTGAATACAGTCATGTAACTTGGTTACTGGCACTAAATTTGTTATTCACCTCAAGGAGATTGCAATTAATTGAATCAATTCATTATAGCATTTGTTTCCATTACATTGGCCTATTCATCAGGAAGGAAAATCTATGTTAGTCTATCTAAAGATAACCTGTAAACAACATGAATTAAAAATCACAAAATATTTTACTTGAAAAATAAATTTATATTATTTTCAATACTTCATAATATTAACTAATGCATTTATAAATTATGAAAATAACTTCAAAATATGCAGTTTTAAAATCAGAATTTAAAGATGCAATGAAATGTGTTCTTCAATCTGTATTCATTCTTCCAGTTTTTTAAAATTGTTTTTTACTAATATACTTTTAGCCTTAGTCAATAGTTACCTTTAAACAGTTAATAGTATTCTCCTAAACAATCATCTTGAAACCATGAGAAATCATGTTCTTTGGATTAATTTCCATCATTTTGTATTTTACACATATATTTTAAAACTGCATATTAGAGGCATATTTCCCTTTCAAAAACATAACAGTCTGGGCAAATCCCATGCTATTAGTAGGTAATATCACCGATGAATGAGTTCTTAGAATATAAGCATAACTCAAGTTTGCTTTAGAAACCACAGATCCGGTTTGGATTGAAAGTAATCGAATGAGCCTGGTGTGTTCCCTTAAGCTGGTTGAACTTCATAATTTTCTGTAGAATTCAGAATTCCATTAGTATTGTTAATCATGACCCAGAATTTCTCTAAACTCTTCAGTCAATTGATTGAACATATTTTCAATGGATGACTATTTCAAATTTTATTATTCATTTTACTTTTAAGGAAATTGAAACTGAGAGGCTGAATGACTTGCCAGAGGTTATTGGGAGAGAAAGGATAAGGAGAGAGAAGAAAGAAAAGGAGAGATGGGGATGGATGTGAAAGAGAGAGAGAGACAGAGAGACAGAGAGAGAGAGGGAGATCAGCACAAGAGTGTTCAGAAAAATTACTATACATACTGGTTTTCCTAACTAACTCCTCAGCTTTTTTCCCCCTGCATTTCATGGCACTGTTAATTAATACATGAGAGATTTGTAGATCATGTATACAACTAAATACCTGAGTGTGGATGATGAAAATGGCATATTTTTCATGTTATGTTCTTATAAGACTAAAATTATGTGGCTTCCCATAATGGTAAACTTTTAATATGTGTGAAATATAAACTTATATGTGATATAAAATATAATTTATTAATAACATTTTATTTCTGATAAAAATAAAAATAAGATTTTATAATAAAAATGAAGTAGGCTCATTTATGAACTATATTATGTAAGCCATGTGTGGTGGCTCTAAAAATACACAGCTAATATTTCTGGCTATGGGTAGCACAGTGACCAAAGATTCTACCTGCTGTCCATCTGGGTCTTCCACATGGAGCAACATCACACTCTCCTTCCAGGTAGCTTCCAGCCAGTAACTGAACAAGGCAAGGTACAAATGGAGCAGGCCCATTATGGTGAGATGTGGCACTCCTCTGTCAGGAGAGAGCCTCATGATTTTCCACCATTCTTGCTGCAGTAATAGGCTCTTTTAGTATGAGCCTTCTTATTCCTCTCCCTCCTTCTGCAGTACTCAGATTGTCATTAGTGTCTGAAGGCTCTCCTACCTTCTAATGTACCTCCCCCATTCAATCAAGTTCATGTCTAATTCCATCTTGGCATCTCTTCTTAAAGGCATGAACTTAAAGCCATGTGATCTTAAGAGTTTTATCTTGAGTTTTGTATTTATAAAATAGAGAAAAAAGATATTCATTTTTCTGATTGAATAGAATTTCAGTTTGAATTAACAAGAAGGTACTTTGAAAGTATGATTTAAATATATTGCACTTATTTTCATCTAACCTAAGACATTATTTCTCATACAAAGAGAAAAAATATTATCAATAACCTATGAAATGATAGCAATTGCAAAATGTATCCCAAGTCCAGAGATTCAAAAATTGTATGCTTTAGAACTGGTAGAAGTAATCACTGTTACTTCCATAATAAATAAATGTTTTTCAATGTAGGTACCATGTAGACTATCCTTCACGTCTTATAGCTACTTTTGTGATGAATATCCTTTTCTTGTCTTGAAAAATATACATTTAGAAAATCTTCTGCTTGCTTTGTTCAAACATGAGCTTATACATTTGGTTGTACATAAGAAGAAACATAACAGTTTAATTTTACATGCTACACATAGTTTAGTACAAATGTCCTTGAGAAAAAAATAAAACTCTGAAAATATAACTGATAATTCGATTTTATGAAGTGCTTTTATAATTTTCAGAATGACTTTTCCAGCTCATTACCTGACTTACACTGACATTATAAGAGTAAATTAATGTTTTTGTCATCATTGTTGGGTGGGGAAATTAAGGTTAAGTAAATTTATAAGGTTATACAAGAAAAACAATCATAGCCAGGAATCTGAAGTCCAAGATTTTGACCACTTGACAGGGTTGGCTTCTTATAAACATCTTATGTTAGCTTTGCAAAAACTCATTTTTAAAGGTAATTAGCTATAGAAAACTATGCTGAAAAAACTTTAAAATTTTTACCAGTAACATGAAGATTTTTTTCTTTTTCAGTGTTAAAGCATTGAGAAAATTGAGAATGTTAGTTCAGGATAAGTTTTCTGAACTTTGAGTATCTTGGCTTTAACTCATTTGTAAAATGTCATATTGATTATTTAAACTTACTGGCTATATTTTTGACAGCTGTGCAATGGCAGCACTCTGGGGGAAAACCTTTAGTGACATTAATGAGACCTGGACACCCAGCATGACATTAAATCCTTGTGAACAGGGAAATGGCCACCAGGAAGTGTCCACTCAGCTGCACGATGAAGTCCAGCGTATGTGTGTTCTGGGGAAGTGCCAGGGCAGCAGGTTTGGTAGAAGCCAATTCAACTTTCCATCAGCAAGCTTTCGGTTTCTTTCATTTTTTTTCTTTCTGTCAGTCATCTTAAATATTGCAATGGAGAGTTCTTTGTAAGACTTTATAGAAAAGCTTATTAAAAATATCTAGTCTTTTTGCTTTATCCTTTTTTTGTCCCTTTATATGCTTTTGCTGCAAATAATGATCTGTCCTTTCCCAGTTCATTTCCAAATATGTGTGAAAAGAGTTCTTCAGCAAATGAATTTCCCTGCTAAGATTGGATTAGAGTCAAAAAGAATATTTGTCATTCCTTCACTGGTTCTTTGGAAATCTCAAATCTTCTTATGACATTTCTGTGCTTTCTCTCAATGAAATGCTATTGAAACATAGGCTATTTAGTTCATTCACAAATAATGTTTTTTGATTATTGGTCGAGTTCCTCAAATTTCCTGCTATCAATATAACTATTCCTTAAGAAAGAAAAAGAAAAGAAAGATGAATATATTATACTTGCTGTTTACCATGTTGTGTGAGGTCTTTATTTCTAGCCTTCATTCCTGAGCCTTCTAATATTTCCACTTGTTTTCTGGAAATTTGCAAACTCACTATGTCATATATTTATTGATTTACCTCCAAATCTGTTTCCTCTCCATATAGCTTCTCAGTTAGTGATGCCATTACCTATGCACACACCAGAAGTGAGGAATAAACTTTGACTTCTCCTTCATCCTAACCCCACTTTTTATAATCAATTACCTAAGCACTTCCAATCTTGCCTTGTTAATAGACACCAAATTAAAATTTTCTACTTCCTGCAACTCTATTTACTGAGCGTCTTTTCTTTTCTACCCAGACTAATGTGACAGATTTTTATTTATCTAACTACTTCTACAATGTTCTCCATTTTGTTATCAGATGAACCTTTTTTTAAAAGATTTTATTTATTATTTTTCAGAGAGAGGGGAAGGGAGAAAGGCAGAGAGGGAGAGAGACATCAATGTATGGTTGCCTTTCACCTCCTCCAGCTATGGCCCTGGCTGGAGACCTGGCTTGCAACCTGGTTATGTGCCTTGGCTGGGAATCAAACCAGAAACCTTTGGGTTCGTAGGCTGGTGCCATATCTACTGTGCCACCAGCCAAGACCCCAGATTAACTTTTTTTAAAAACACAAACCTGGCCATGGTTCTGACTCCCTTTAAAATTCCTTTAGTGCCAGAATTTTAGCATTCAGCTTTAAAGGTTTTGTTTTTTAATGATGTATGAAGATCTTGCTTATCTCCCATATTCTGCCCAGTTATATGTGACTATCAAATGTTCTCCTTTAGCAATATCCAAAATGGATATTTTTTCAGAAAGGTATGTCTTCATACAGAGATATGTACTATTTTTCATGACTTAATGCCATAGTCTATGACTCACCTGTCAAAATCTGATAGAATTTTATTACCAATACTAAGCTATAATATTTAACTAAGTTCACTATTCAAATTTATCTCTGATATAGCCAAGATAGCAAATGTTAGATGCTATCACAGACACATTAAAACCTCAGTGTTTTAATAAGACAAAGTTTGTTTCTCACTCTCCTTCAAGTAGAGGCAGAGTTCCAGGTTCCCTCTATCTTGTGACTCTGGAATCTCCCTTAGAAGGCCCTCCAATGGGAAAGAGAGAGGGTGAAGGGAAATTGTCTTTTAAGTGATATAGTTTATAAGCAGGAATAATCATATAGCCTCAATCTACCTGCCAGACCTATTGTAAATGCACGTAAGCACATGGAATATTGTTTACCATACTTGTTGACCTGCCTCAATATGATTTAATTGCAACCCTGTTTGTGTTCCTTTCCTTGGCCTGTGCTTGCATAATTGCATGTGTTACATTGCACTTATATAACACATTGCATCGCAATTGTGTGCTAACTTTGCTCTCCCTTCCTTTCACTTAAATATGAGCTTCTTGATAACAAAGGAAGCTCCTGTTCATCGTTGTCTGTACAGAATTACGTAGGTGATAGGTGATAATGTTTTCAGAATGAACCAACGCGTGCAGATCTGATGTCCAGGTATGAGCAGGGACAAAGGCACTGAGACAGGTACATGTATTGACTGTGTGGGAAACAGGTTTTCAGGCTTTGAGAATAATAACTAGGAAGTTTTACAGTAGAGAGGCTTTTTAATTCTTGTGTATAATATCTGATGTGAGGCTTTTTGATCTGCGCCATGCTTATTATTTAAAACTCTAGTCAACATATGAATGTAAGTTCTCAGAGGAACTTGTGCCACCATTCGGTAGGAGCATCATCACACAGAGCCAGCACAGCACCTCAACGTGAACATATGGAGTAAATCCCTACCAGAGGGAGAATAAGATCCCTTTTTCATCAACAAAAAATTCCTCGTGTTTTTATTGCATTTGTGCTGTATTATGTACATCTCTACTGCAATTTTAAGCTTAGTCGTTTGCTATGTGTGATACTGACTTCTATGTCAGAGAGGCCTCCTTTTTTATTAAAAGTTTAGGTGTCTGGAAATTAAAAAATATATATCTTCCCTTGAATTATTGACCTTTCTCAGGGCTTGTGGAACTCAAGTAAGTTTGGCTTCATGATCTTCTCTTTATAACGCTCCCAGGCAGCAGCTCTTTATATCCTGACTATACCACATAGGACGGTAAATTTTTTCTCTTTGTCGGGTGAAGAGCTACAGAGCTTCAGCATCTCCAAATGTCATCTTAGGGACAAACTGCTGGTTACTGCTGTCAGCACATTGAAAGTGAATGGGGTTCTTTTATCATTAATTCTTTCGAGGAAATTGCTTTTGACACATACATTTTTAAGTTGCAAATGCTTTCTCGTAAACACTTCCATCCTGCATTCCACAGTGCCAGGATGACAGAAACTCAGTGCAATCTTTTAGCACTGGGACGATTAATCCACCTGCAGTTGTAATGCTGGGGGGACTCTCTGGGCAGGAGACCAACAGGAGACCCTTGCTGTGGTTGAAAAGAAGTCACACGAACGAAATTAGACCTCTAGCAATGGAAGTATTTAAGTGAAGCATTTAAATCCTTGACTAACAAGTGTTCTGAGGAATGGATTTGGGAGAAAATAAAATCCTAGTTCTCCAAACAAAGATATAATGGAAGCAATAGGAACCACTCCAGAATTCAGGACTTAAGTGTTGTCATATGAAAACTGGATCCAGGCCCTGGCTGGTGGCACAGTGGATAAGGTGCCAGCCTGCAAACCCAAAGGTCACTGGTTCGATTCCCCGACAGGTCAGGTAATGAGGTTGCAAGCCAGGTCCCCAGCCAGGTTCATAGTTGGAGGCAGGTGAAAGGCAACCATACATGGATGCTCCTCTCCCTTTCTTCCTCCCTCCCTTCCCCTCTCTCTAAAAGTAATGAATAAAGTCTTTATTTAAAAAGAAAAGAAAAGAAAGAAAGGAAAGGAAAGAAAACTGGCTCCAGTAACAACTAAACAACTAACTAGAATAGCAGGAAGCTAATATCTGCCCCTGTCTGTACTGATTAGGCCAAAACCTTTGTAGATTAACTCCTTGGGAGGTTGAAATGGAACCTCATAATTATCAATTACATTCAGCTATTGATCCAAAACCACACATGTCAGGTTAGACTGTCTGTGGTAGATCCAAGGTCCAGGTACTGAGCTTTAACATCTTTACTTCAGAATAGGCCTTCCTATTCATTAACTGAATCCTGAGTCCAGATTTTTATTCAATCACAAGGAGTTTCCCTTTCTTTGGGGAAGGATGATTCTTAACATCCTTCTTTTTCCCTAGCAATAGGCATCAGTTGGGGGATACATAAATCCACTCAACAAGTAAGCCCTTGATACTCTCCTTAGATGCTTTCAATCACTTAACATCTCTTGCCTCCACTCAAAAACATTTGTGTTTTCTAATAATAGGTATGGAAGCAGTATTTGTCACTTAAAATGTTCTGTTACATTTTTTCCCATGGGATAGTATCAGTTTAACTTACATTGCTATAACTGAAAGTAATAATTCTAGTAATTCTCCCAAATATCAGCTAAAAGTGCCTTGTTTTTTTTTTTTTTTAATGCAGAATAGGGATCCCTAAAAGAGGCAATGTCAAGAGAGGGAATAGAAATGTTTCTACTTATTTCATAAAACAAAAATTATCAATTTTAGAGAATTAAATTTTCCCTTACATGAAAGAACTGGAGAAGCTGAACTCAGAGAACAACTGTTACGATAGTCAAGCCATAGCCCCAGTATTGGCCTCAGGAAACTCCTGCCACCAGCATCTAGGTAACTACAACTGTTCCCTAGCCACAGGTTACCAGCAAATGGAATGCTGGGTTCACTGCTGGGTTCACCAGTGTAAATGCTGCCCCACACACCCATTGCCAAGGACACTGTAGGAAACAAATACTTCATCTCTGTCTTCCAAAACTCACCCAAGTTTATCAATGGCTAGAACTGAGGTCACATCCAGAACTTTAGTGTAAAAAACTGTGGAAAGGTAGATTTTAATTTTTCAGCTTCTGTCGTTGCAAGAAAGTATGGAAAGTGATTTTTTAAAAACTTTTTCAGCCAGTGTTAGAAAGAGGGCACTGAGTGCTAAGTGACAACTGAGTACTTTTAAGCTCAGACAGATAAACTATACAGAAATGAAAAGGCTCATTCTGTATAGTAAGAAGTGTATAGGATAATTTTAAAGAAAGCATATCCTACCTAAAGAGGGATTCAAACTTAAAAATATAAAAATGTATATAAAAGGTCCCAGTTTAATGTTTATACTGAATGGTATTGAAAAAAAAAATAAAACACTAGGTCTAGCTCAAAAAGTTCTGTTTTGCTGTCTATGTCTTATATGTACTTATAATGGGTTATTAGCAACAGATAGAAAAAATACTTATTGATGATCCTTATTTTTATGATTAAGAAACTTCATTTGAAATATGTTTATTGCCAACGTGATCTAAATGAAAATAGACATCCTTTTCCTCATTTGTTCTATATAATAACAGTATGTATTATTTTATTTTAAATTATTGTAATATTTTAGGGGCTTGCCTTGACATGGAGTTTAAACAAAAATAACTAAATCTTTATTTTTTCTTAATTACAAACATATTTCACCTTATATAATTATATTCATATAAAGAGCATTACCTGAAAACAGAAAAACTCAGTGAAAAGATATCATAGAAATGACACTCTATTGTGAAATTTTGGACCTAACTAACTAAAATATGTAACAGGATGAGCTTTCTATTCATTCTGATATCTGACCTGCCTTTGGAGATTATCAGCTGCTATGTCATGGATTTTCAGCAAAAAATATGACTTGTGTTGTGAATGTAATTAGAACCAGTGACCATAAGACATGTTTTGAAAATATATTCTATTATAGAATTTCTGAAATATTCTACTTCTCTAAGGGTTTTATTAATTGGATCTATATGTTTCTGATTATTTTAATTACATTTTTTAAATGACAACAAATGTAATATCAATCAATTTCTTTGGAGCAGATAAAGATTTTCAGTCTTTTTGGAACAACTGCAATATTCAGTTTTATACCGGGGCTTGGACCTGAGCCAAACACAATCTTTTGTCCATCATTCCTACACTCATCTCACCTACAGAGATTTGAAACACATATCAGACATTGGATTTTGTTTTTTGTTTTTGTTTTTTTTTTTTACCCGAAAATGTGTTTTGACTTACCTTTTTTGATGTGTGACATAGAATTTACCCTTCCATTCACCTAGGGCAATAAAAGATAAGTAAAGCATTAACATAAATGAAACAACTATTGTAAATAATATTAATGATTGTAGTAGGGTCATTAAATGTTTGAAAAAAACTAACAAATACACACATTCATTTATTTGTCTATTTATGTATATGATCCCCCCATATCCTATTGTGGGCAAAATCAGGGTCATTGTGTGGGAAAGGCTTTCCATGTGGTTAAATAACTGTATAACTTAATATCCAAATTGGGACATTTTTGAGAATGAAGTGGGATTCTGTATATAATTATACTAGTATAATGCATGTGAACTAAATCTATTTCTAGCAAACTTTGATGTAAGTATCCCTATATACTGTTCATGTTACAGTGATAAAAATGCCTGTCCTTCCTTCAAAGCAGACCTAAAAATCAGCTATTTGTACCTAACATGATAGAAGTACCTCTTTTCTTGAGTTGATTTTCAACTGTCAAAAATGAAAATACCATTGGGACCCTGGCTGGGTGGCTCAGTTTGTTAGAGCATCATAGCATGCACCAAAACCTTGTAGGTTTGGTCAGAGCACATGTCTAGACTGTGAGTTTGATCCCCAGTGGGAGATAGAGTTGTATAGAATGCAACTGATTGATGTGTCTTTCTCTAAAAATTACCTGTTATTCATAAAGAAAAATACTTAGCCCAAACATTTTTTTAAGGTTTTATTTATTATTTTTTAGAGACAGGGCAAGGGAGAGAAGCAGAGAGGGAGAGAAACATCCATGTATGATTGCCTTTCACCTGCCTCTGGCTAGAGACCTGGCTTGCAACCTGGTTATGTGCCCTGGCTAGGAATCGGACCAGTGACCTTTGGGTTGGTAGGCCAGCACCTTATCCACTATGCTACCAGCCAGGGCCTAGCCCAAACATTTTTTAAAGATTATTCTTGACATAGAAGCAATATAGGACTACAAATTTTATCTGTTTTTATTGTTTCACACTAAAGATTTAGATAATTAATAAAATTGTGAAATATTTTCTACATTCCTAAGAATTCATGTTTACCTTGTCTAAATATAGTTAATTTCTGCTTCCCTATGTACTCAAATGCTCTCTGTGCATATTGGCATAAAGGAGTGTCCTACTGTCTTGTAATCACAAATACTAATCTAATTGGACTGTGAACTTATTGAGGGCAGGAGCTCTTAATTTTTCTCTCTTGACTACTCCTTAGCACAGCATAGTCCATGCTAGACACTTAATAAAATATTTTTTAACTTTAAACTTATATATATGAATATATATATATAAATAAATTTTATATATATATATATATATAATTTATTTATTTTTGAGCCCCTGACTGGTGTGGCTCAGTGGACTGGCACCAGCCTGTGAACTCAAAGGTTGCGGTTCAATTCCCTAGTCAGGGCATATAGCCAGATTGCAAGCCAGGTTTCCAGCCAGGTCCATAGCTGGAGGCAGGTGAAAGGTAACCATATATTGATGCTTCTCTCCCTTTCTTTCTCCCTCACTGCTCTTCTCTCTGAAAATAATGAATAAAATCTTTACACACATACACACACACACACACACACACACACACACACACACAGGGAGATTACAAAGATTATTAAGGAAGTTTCTACATCTTCCATTTATTTGATTTGTCCTAATGTTAAAATAATACTGTGTACTGTAATCCATGGTGCTTTGGTCAATGCTAAACCACTAATCTTGGTAATTCTATTAACTAAATCAAATACTTTATTTAAATTAAACTTCATCAGTGTCTCAAATATTATCTTTCTCCTGTTTCAGGAAAAAATTAGCCTTTAATAAATATAGTTAATAAACCAAAGGAAAGGACCTTAAAAAAGAGATTAAATGTAATGATCATTCAAAAATATTTATGAAGTCTTATTAAAACTAAACAAAGTAGAAGAGAGCTAGTTAATAGATAGCTAATGGAAATTTATGTGTACATTCTCAAGAGAAAACCAAAGGTAATTAATTCACTTGGTATCTGTTGACATTTTTATTTAATATTTATTAAAAGGTTGTATAACTGTAGTCTTCTGTAAAATTGTAAAGTTTCTTTATAAATTATCTCAATAGAGAACTGTGTTTTGAATGCAACAAGCACTAATAGTCACTACTACATGTTTTTACTTTGAGACTGAGGACCTCTATAAGAAATAGTCTTTGCTACAACTGCAACCATTGGCTCATGTACTCCAGGTATATTTTTCAGCAAGTTTATTCATTGTAGAAAAATTATATGTTTTATGTTCTCTAAATTAAAAATACAGTGCATTCAAGAGATTTTATTTTTAATCTTTTTCAGAAAACAGAAAAACTATTTTAAAAATCCAAGTTATGTTCATGATAGTTCAGATGCATCATGGATCCATTTCTATGGGTGTTTATATTTTCAGTGGAAAGCAAAGTCCAAGCTTTCTGTATCAATTTTTCTGCTAGGTTTTTTTTCCACCAAATTTAGAAAAAGTGCTAACAAGTATGACTGATAAGGAAGACACAATTGTACTGAGAATAGAAACTAAAGAAGTAATAGTCTAGTCTATTAGTATTACTTATATGTTTCAAAGGTTTTAAAATATTCTCATTTTATCTTAAACTAGTCTGTGCAGTAAGTCAAGAAAATAATATTGAATTGAACATGTAATAATAAAAAGGAGCATAGATGTAATAATGTATTCATTGTGTTATCCAGGATTTTCTGACAAAACTGGTACTAAAATCTGGTTCTCTTGAGAACCTTTCTTACTTCTTAGGTCTTATGAAAAGAATATTTTAACAAAAATGAATCATTTGTAATAGTATAATTTTCCACTACTTGAACACACACAGAGAGCTCACAAAAAGCCTTTTCTTCTTCCATAGACCAAACTGATTATTTGAAAAGGCAAGGTATATAAATCAGATAATAAAAGACACTTCAAATGCCATTACCAATGGAAAGGAAAATATAGTCATATTTTGCTCAAGATCTTATGCAAAAAGCTACTTCTGTAGTTTTTTTATTGCACAAGTATTTTAGATTTCCTTCTAAATCAGTTAAGCAAGCAGTCAGTCAAGTGCTCCTTAAAACAACAAAAACTTAATGAAAACCCAGAATACTACAAACTGTCAAAGAGCATACCAAGAAGTATAGTTATTATCTACTCTACAGAAGCATAGTAATTACTTGGAGATATAAGACTAATATCTATGTAGGCAATACTATTGTTAAAAATTAAAAAATAACACCCCCCAAAATAGTAAATTAATATGGCTTATAATGTGTCCTCACAGAATGCCATAAGTGATTAGAGGAAGAAAAAATCAATGAGAACATAAGAAGGCTTGCTGGAAATCTGAAGTAAGTTGGGCCCGGAAGAGTCATCAGGATTCGAAAAGGCAAGCAAAGATGACAGGGTATTCCAGGCTAAGGAAAGAGCATGAAGTATAATGAGATGGGTAAAAATTGGAAAATGTCAATGCAAACAAGTTAACAGGATCTTAGAATCTTAGAGTTTGAGGGGACTTTGGACAGCCTACTGCTCAACCTCTTGTTTTCTCCCTTTGGAATCCTTAGAATAAGAAAACACAGGTGACTGGTCAAAGACACTGCTTGTTAATGATTGAATTGGTACATGAATCTGAGTCTCTTGATTTTCACAATCCAGCGCTCTCTTTTAAATAAACAAGTGAAATGTACTAGTTCACATTTAATTCAATATGAATGGAGCAATTAAAATTATAGACTAGAAAGGGGATATTGCCAAAATGAGGGCTGAAAAATATGTTGTTCTAATTACTGTTAACCTGTGAGAGTTTCATCATGTTCACTGATCTTCCTGTTTCTGGCCTCTTGCAATTACTTGGCATGAAATGACCTAAATAATGCCAGAAGTATCTGAGTGAGACTGTCCAGCGAAGTTTCCACCAGATTTTTAGTGTTAAGATTCAAACACAGTTGGGTTCAAGCTCTGATGAGAGCCCAGATTTGGGAGATACAATGCAAATGGTTAGATGGTAATTGTGTCAGAGGGCAGGCATAGGTTACAGTTTGATGTTGCAAATCTGATTCTTTTATTTTGATGAATAAAATGTGTTTTGAGGTATAAACTCAAAGTTAGAAAATCCTTTCTACGATAATACAATTCATAGGAACTAATAGGCAAATACTAATTTTTATAATTAGACTAAGATCGTTCAAATTAAATAAATATCAAATTCAATAAAACTTTGTAAGTTTAATGAATATTTGTTTATTGAATATTTTCTATGTGCCAGTAACTTTCTAGATGATCATAATAGGTCAGTAAACAAACAACAAAAGGCCTGTCCTTGTGAAACATATTAGCAGGTGAAAATTAATATCTTATATAAAAATTTATCTGCCATGTGTTAGATAAAACTATAAGTAGAGAATATAAAAAAAATGAAACAAAAGTGAACCTCCATTAGGAACCCATTATTTCAAAAGAGAAGAGACACAAATAATAATTACAAAACAATAGGATATCACCTCCAATGGAGAAATGTACTATGTCACATATAACATAGAGTGAAGGAGGAGAGGGGTTAAATAATTCTGTAGGCAGCTGATAAATAATTCTGTTAAGAAATGGGTTCTATATGGGTAGTGTTTAGAAGGAAGAGGTAAACCTTACTAAAATAAAATTGAATACTTTAGCAAATATATAAAATCTGACAATTCTGGAATGGAGATGGAGGGTTATTTAAATAACAAGAAAAATGTCTTATAAACTAGATATTTCTTACTTCCTTTAAAATAGAATGTGAATAATTTTTCATCTTATGTAATCATAACAACCTCTATAATCGAGCCCTTTATTAAAAATATTAATTAAACATATTTAATAACTATAAATTAAGAATGTTTTGTATTTGCATAGTAAAATATAGTTTATTAAATTGTATATTAGGCCCTAGCTGGCAGCTCAGTGGATAGGTACCAGCTTGTGAACCCAAAGGTCTCTGGTTCGATTCCCAGTCAGGGCACATAACCAGGTTGTAAGCCAGGTCTCCAGCCAGGTCTGTAGCTGGAGGCAGGTGAAAGGCAACCATACATTGATGTTTCTCTCCCTTTCTTCCTGCCTCCCTGCCCTTCTTTCTAAAAATAATTAATAAAATCTTTTAAAAAATAGTATGTTAATAAGATAGAACAAATATATATTAAATATTTGAGCATTGTTGATTACTACTTATGAGTGCTACCTTAAACTGAAGGTACTGACTGAAACTTATATGCTAGAATAGAACTCAGTTCAGATTACTAATGAAAGACCCATGATAATAATAAAAATAAAGGTATCCAGTGACCTTACAACCATGACCACCCCAAGGATGGAGAAAAATGCCTAGTACAAGAGAAAACAAAGGGAATAGGCTTGAATGTCAGTTGTTGGTGAAAACAATTTAAAATTGTGCTGTGGAGGCCTTGGTGCTGTGGCTCCTTTTGCTGAAGCATCATCTTGTGCACCAAGAGGTTGAAGGTGGGGTTCCTGGTCAGGGCATATACCTAGGTTTTGAGTTTGATCTCCAGGTGGGGCACATGTGAGGCAACCAATTAAAGTTTCTCTCTCATATGGATACCTTATCTCTCCTTCCTCTCTCTCTGTAAAATCAATAAACATATTTTTTTTAATTTATAAAGTTGTGCTAATCTAAGATCAAAGATTTATCTGCAGTTCTCAGAGCAAAGGCAACAGAATTGGGAGAATCTGTTTAATACAATGTCTGAAAGGCAAAAAAAGATCATCCTGGTAAGAATAGAACTCAAAAAAAGGACTTTGAAATAAATGATCAAATCTGTGCATGATTGAAAGAGTTAAGGAAAATGTGCAAAGCTGTGAGCTACAGTACATATATGAAAGCAGACAGGTCCAGTGACTACCTAAGCACATTCTTTCCCATGGATGGCTGTTTGGGCTAGACTGAGAAAAATATAGACCTCAAATGAACAGACTCAGAAACATACTTTTCAGGTATTTCAAGAAATCCACTATTTCTCTTTCCCTATGAAGACATTCTGGGTAAAGGCAGAGAGGAGATTTCTTAAACAAATGATTTTGATTTATTTTCTTCTTTGATTAGATTACGTATTTAATCATTCCAAATTTTATGATACAGTTTATAATTTTACTTGTTATACAATAATTTGTATATATATATATTTACTTGAAAGCACATTTCTAAGAATTATATCCTTTCTTTGAACAATGGATGAACTAATGTAAACATCCTTTTGGATTTCTATCCTTTCTCACAGTGGGGCTTTACCAGATATATTTGGGTTTGAAGCTCAGTTATGTGCCTTAAAAGTTGTGCAAATTGGTTCAAATGATTATCTCTCTCTAGACTGTCTCCTCACTTATAAACTAAGTTGTTGTGAAGCTTAAGTGAGACAATCTTCTTTAAGCATATAAATTTTCTCTAGTAGTTCTACTAAAATAAAAAACAGATTTTAGACGCCCATCTGATATTCTAGAGGTTTGTTTTTATTTTTATTTTTGAGGCAGATAAGACCCAAAGTATTAAAAAAAGAAAAACTAAAATATAAATACCTAGTCTCTATTATATGAAATGCTAGGTTTTGTATGAGTCACAGAAATATTACACATCAACTCTTCCCTAAAATAATATTATAATCTATTAAAATATTTTAATATAGCCTAAAGTTTCTGGATGGTGTAGATTTTAGTTAGTGGCATGCATTCATGTATATTGGAAACTTATCCTGGTAATAGTATCTGGATATGGTTATATAAATATGTGTAACTGGGAACCCCTTTAATTTCCATCCCAAAACTTCCTTGGATGGATTCCTAGAGGAGCCATTTTTGTTCCTGCTGTACCTGACCACAATGCAGTAAAGCTGTATGGTGCCTTGCACCTAGCACATATAGGAAGCAACCTTTGGAAAGATGATTTCCTTAGAAATTTATACCAGCAATTTCAATGTTATTTTGAAAAATCAAAAATGAGTTTAGCAAACTGCACCCTAGTGATTGCTAATATTCCTTCCAGTTATAAAAATTCCATGATTCTATGATTCTGTAATTTAGCCTATAAAAACACTTTCCAAAAATTCATATGAGCCCTTCAGGAAATAACACCACAAGGCTTGTCATGTTTATGCTTCTGCCTTTTGGGTGTGCCACTATTTATTTTTATAGTTTTTCCCTTTATGGACCTAAGTAAGCGTGGGAGATATCAAAATATTGTCATTATTATTATCAGTTCTTTTTTTTAATTTGCAAGCTTGGAATTCATTTGGTGGAAAATTGTTACATTTATCATTACTCTAGTTTGTGTTGGACAAAGGTTGATGAGTAAAATAAAGTACTGGAAACAAAAATTCTAAAAAGTTTCCAAACATTGTAAACCTGTATTTTCTATTTTATTTTAAAAGTATTTTCACAAACTGTACTTGAGTTGGATTATTTTTTTTCTGTACAGTTGAAAATGCCATAAAGGGAAATTCATGTAAGTGTATCTGATTTCTTGTTTTTAAAGCTTCAGTTAACAACCAATCAAATGATGAAAGATTAAACATATTGAAGTACGTGACATCAGCTTAAACCTATAATGTATTATATCTGCAAGGTGTGAGAGTGTAAACAGTTATCAAAGTCTTTGAATTTTTGATTCAATGGTAAAAATTGTTTAAAATTCTACTCAGCTTTTAAGTTATCTCTGATAATTTATAATTATTCATGGAAAAATTGTTCTAAGACAGAAGAATATTGCATATATATGTAGTTTTATATTATATGTTATCTAATATATATACACAATATGAATATTATATGCATATGCATGCAGATAATGTACAGAGGTGGGCAGAGGTAGATTTAAGTTGTGAGGATGTAAAACAATTTATTCTTGCATTATTACTTATTATTGTATTATTTTCAATATGAACAATTGTAAATCTACTTTTGCCAATCCCTATATATATGATGTATAACATATGTAGTTCTTGTATGTTATATATTATAGTATACAAACACACATAATTCATTAGTATACATATATCCATATAAATAACAAATTAAGCTATAGAGATTTCAAGCAAATAATACTTAACATGTTTTGAAAGTAATTTTTACATATAAACATTTTATTTTAAAAACATAAAATAATAACTGACAAAAGTCATAACCCTAAATTTAACCTATTTTATTTAAGAATTGACAAGTTTCTTGAGCAAATATAAAGTGTAATCTACTATCAGGTTTTTTTAATCTTGGGCACAAAATTATAGCAACGTTATCCATAGTCCCTAAAGAAGCCACAAAATGTTAACATATTTCTGAGTAATCAAGGTTTAAATACATTATTAATAAATATGTAAATTGGAAACCATAATACCATAAGGTAATGAAAGAAAATATGGCATATCATTATGGTTGGGCATTTTGAAGTTTTATGAATATATGAAGTGTTGAAATATATGAATTTTGTGAAATTTTCAGAAGCGTTGTCTTTGAAATAAGGCATTGCGCATTTTACTAACTACCATATTTTTTGCACTATAAGATGTACCTGACCATAAGAGGCACCTAGGATTAGAGGAGGAAAACAAGAAAAAAAATATTCTGAACCAAATGGTATACTAAAATATTTAATAAAGTATAACAGAATAATATTTCAACCATGTAAAGTGAACAGCAGTCAACAGCAGTATTAAGAACCTTCATCACTGTGCCATTAACAAATGAGCAGAGACTATAAGGTTCAAGTACTCTTCTAATTTTCTGGGAACCCCCAGAACTTATCATTGCCAGTGTCAGAATTTATGAAGCTCAGTTGTCACAATCACTGATAGCACTTTCTTGGCTAGCTTCATATATGATACTACCTTCAGTTCTATCTAAGGCATTGCTAATGCCACATTTTTTGAATGACCATACAATGGTTTCATCCTTCACTGAGTGCCACAATTTCACCCATTCACAAACTTGAGTGATAGTGGGCCTGTTCATTCGTCCAATAGGCATCAGATCATGATTACCAGCAGCCATCCATTTGTTCCACACTTCTTGCATAAAGACTTCTTGCAATGGTTTGTTGATGGAAACACTGAGAGGTTGCAACTGGCTGGTAAGACCCCCAGGAACTACAGCTAGAAGAGTCTTCACTTCTTTAAAGCTCCATTTTGTAGTTTCACTAATATGTGCTCTGAACTAGTCAAGCACTAATAAGCCTCATACCCGTTATTATCCTTGGCTGATCCAACAGGTCAGCAGTAGTAGCTGAGAGTGTCAGGCGGCTCTCTGCACTCTCCCAGGTTGTTGGTGACAGGCAGAGATGGACAGCAACTGACCAGATACCCTTAGATTCAACAGTAGAGTGGGACATTTTAGTTGTCCCCAGGAGTTTCGCATGGGCTCACCACTTCCTCTTCTAACAGCTGTCGCCATCACTAACAGGTCAGGTAATACACATCACAGTCTGTGACACAATATTTGCTCCATAAAATGCACAGACATTTCCCCTCCACTTTTGGGAGAAAAACATGCATCTTATGGAGCAAAAATGATGGTATATGGTGGTTATCTGAACTCTTTTGTCAAAAAAAATGTGATCATTTAAACTTTTAAACTATATATTATAAAAAGTAGCTGAAAAGCATTAATACTAATTAGGGTCATTTTTTAATGTTCTATGTCAAGTCAAATTATCAAATCAGACCATGTTAGATTAGGTCCCTAAAAACCATGGTAAGGAATATTATTCTACTGCTGGTTATGGCACAAAAGGGCTTGATCTTAGCACCCAGAAGGATTATTTTTCCTTGAGCATTGAAATGTGATAAAAAGCTCATATTGGTCCATCCATTGGTCCTTTTCTTTGTTACTTAAAAACTTGGATCGTTGTGCTTGAAATTCCAGGAAGAAAGATGGGACGTCATTCTTCATCTTCTCAGTTGTCATTTGTAAAAGTTACAAGTTATATTTGGTTTTCCATTGAATTATGTATCAAAGTGGTTTTCCTGTTCAGTCTAGCAGGAATTTGCTGAGAAGCCACAACAGAATCCCGGAAATCAGTGCAGAGCATTTTGTGTCAAAATTGGTTTCTATCTTTCTATAACATCTTTTGCCCAAAGGAGATGACTGTTCAAGGCACAGATAAGCAAGCAGTGGACTGTTGGCATATATTTCTTGCTTTTAGTCTTGATGTTAATTGGCTACATCTATCCTTCTCATTCACATGCTCTTTATACTTGTCTTCCTAATGAAAATATCAGGAATTGAACTACTAAGTTTCCCCATCTCTGTAGGATTGACCTCAGTCATCTGAATGTAAAATGTTAATACATATGTTTCTGACTTATTTACTAATAATTCAGAGAAATGTTGCTGTCTCTGAGCAGTTTTGTGTCCAAGAATGCTAGAGGAAAAAAAAATTGAAAGGTCATCCTCTCTCTTCCTTTTGATTTAAAATTCCTTTATTGTCCTCACCCTCTATTCTCTGAGGGAGTTTTAGTTGTCATAAGGATTCTTTTACTTCTCCAGGGAGGGAGTTCTATAATCTAATCATTTTGTGGTTTCCCCATAATTTAACTTTAACTTCTCTGTGGTTTCTTCTATATTTAACCATCTACACATATTTTAACTATTATTTTCTTTATACCACTTTAAGTTGCTTTTTTTCTTCTACAGAATACCTAATATTATTGTTAGGATAAGGATCAGTAACAGCTTTTATCATTTTCTTTGTCACATTTCGAAGAATTATTTTAGTCATCAATGAGTGCTGTCAGGCTTAAACATAAAATGGAGTTTCATGACTTTGATATGGTTTTAAACTCGGTCTCTGTGAAAGGTCAGGGTTGAGAGTGAGGTGACGAAGTACAGCGTTAAGCCTGTAACTGCAGATACAATTTATGTAATACAGACAGCTTTTATATATTAGCTACTGTGATCCATTTTGTCATGTCTTTTGAGTAATTCAATGTCAATATTACACTATAATCCTTC
Source organism: Noctilio leporinus (assembly GCA_004026585.1). Classification (NCBI taxonomy): domain Eukaryota; kingdom Metazoa; phylum Chordata; class Mammalia; order Chiroptera; family Noctilionidae; genus Noctilio; species Noctilio leporinus. Next base: position 169,944 of record PVIW01000446.1, on the reverse strand, counting down.
ATTTTAATGTATTAAGGAAAGTAAAACTTGTTTGATCTTTTCTTATATACTTGTATTCTGCCATCATTTGCCTTCTGTATGCATGAAGTATATTTCCATTTTTAGATTATAACCTCTGTAAAAATAAGACTTTGCCTTAGCCATATGGATTTTACTATTACTTAAAATTTCCAAAAATCACTGATAGAGAGGAAGATAGATGATAGACAGAGAGATTGTTAGAGATATATTGTATTATCTCTCTTCAGAGTAATCTTGTCCAGTAGGGATATAACAGATATTTTTCTTTATCACCTAACAAATGTGGTAATTGACATTAAAGAGAGGTTGAATACTTGTATCGTAGAAGAAAACATAACTGATAAGTAGCAGAAATTAACAAAGCCTCCTGATTCATTATTTAGTAATCATCATAATCATCAACATTTTTGAATGTTTATCATATGACAGTGAGCTATGTAAAACTTTACATAAACAAAACATTCTCATTACTCTATCATAGTGTTCTCTTCTTGCTCCAGTATTTATAATGCCATTAAAAAGGCAGAAACCCAATAAATATTTTTAAGTTTGAATTTTTAGTTACCTCTGTAGCTTTTCGAAGATGAAAGCAACATAGTTACATGGTTCTTGGTCAGAGTGAATGCACAGTCTTTGTAATTTCAGTCATTAATTGGTATGAGATGTATGAACTAAATTGAAGGTGGGCAACAGATTACTGAATGTAAACTAAGTACGAGTTTTCACATTAGGTTCCAGCCACCAATGAGAACTTGCCTTTTCAGGCTCTTCCTGAAATTTTAGCTCCGTTGGAACCTCATTGTTCTTCATGCTCTCTGGGAAAGCAATCTTTCCAGGTTTCCCCAAATGATTTCAGGACTAAAACACATGCCTACTTATCTACATGAAACTTTTGCTAATTTATCTTGGCCCATACCTATTGCTGCCTCATGCTCCGTCCACCATGGACCCCTCCACTGTCAGCTCAGTCACCCTCTGTGAGAGTCCTAGATCTTCAGCTTCTGCCTAGAGCACTCCTGCTCCTTTTGATATTGATAATTGTTTTTACAGTTGTTACTTAAATTCCCTACATTCTATCAGGGTTTTTTAATTTTATTTTATTATTTTTACTATTTTTAAAAAGATTTTATTCATTATTTTCAGAGAGAGGGGAAGGGAGAGAGGGAGAGAGACAAGACATCAATGTATGGTTGCCTTTCACCTGCCTCCAGCCACAGACCTGGCTGGAGACCTGGTTATGTACCCTGACTGGGGAATGGAACCAGCGAACTTTGGGTTCGCAGGCCAGTGCCTTATCCAATGTGCCACCAGCCAGGGAGGGTTTTTAAAACTAGAATTTCAGATTTGATAGGAAAAACATTATATATGTTACAAATCAGGAAACAAATAAGAACCAAAGGAATTACAGAAGTGCCCAAGTTTACATATCTTGGAATGTCTTTTCTTACTGGTTCAGTATTTCTACTTATCCCCATCTGCTTTTCCTTGAAGTTGATATTTCCTTTCCTGGCTACAAGATGTTTTCTTTAGCATTTCAACAACTCTGGCCTATTATAAAATCACCACCCCAAAATTATGTTTGAATCACCTGTATATTATTATATTTAATATGGAGAAAATGCATGCATATAGAGATTAATTTTGACTAACAGTTTTTAAAAGATTGACAGTACTTGATATTAGAAAGTACTTTTCTGCTTTATCCATTTAAGTCTTTCATTGTAAATACTTAGAAATAGAGCTTTTACTTAACATACATAAAATCATAAATCTTAATATAATCAACATCATACATATGAGATTCTTGTACTTTCCCATGTCATTTATACATTTTTTGCATTAAGACCACTGCTTTCACTAGGCCATTAACTATCTTGGAATGTAATTGTTTTTAGCTCTAAAATAAGAGGGTTTTTTTTTTTTGTTTCTGTTTATATATTTCAATTAATTTTTACTTTCTCTGACAATGAATAGAATGAATAATGAGTAAATTAAAAATTATTTCCATATAATAACCCTCACTTTGATGAAAATGCTTCTAAGGTTATCCTTTATCATCTGCAAATTATAAGAAAAAACCGAGGTGTACTCCTCCTAATTGCACTAATGTTATCAGTGTCAGATTTGCGCACTTCGGAAAGTAGTATAATATTAATTGCCAGGTTTTTTGCTATGTGCTATTCTGGTAAAAGACACCAGTACCCATGTTTCTAGGAATTTCATTATCTTCATCTAAACTTTCCCTTTCAGAAAACAATCTACCTACTAGAAATGACACAAAGACTTGTCTAGTGAGACCCTATTATTTTGAGGTCCAGAAATACAAGTCCACAGATTTGCTTAAGGTCACGCCATCTTTCAGGCACCAAAATTGGAACGGTCCTTTTTTTCATGCCGCTTTTGAATTCCCAGAAGAGCTCCAGGGATTTCAGTTTGCCCTTAGGCTCCTGCCCAGGGGCAGCCACTGATTGAGTGCTTAGATTTGGAGATAAGGAATTTGAGGTTTCCAACACAATGGTCCTTCTGTCCATGCTACAACTTTCCATTTCCATTGTTGTTTTGCTTGTTTTATTATTATTATTTTAATCCTCACTCCCAAAGATAGGTAGAGAGAAAGGAAGGGGAAGATGGGGGCGGGGGCTAGAGAGTCAGACATCGCTGTGAGAGAGGAACACCGATGTTGCCTTCCTTATGCGCCCTGACTAGGGGTGGCCAGCAACAACCTAGACATGTGCCCTGACCTGGGATGGAACCCGAATCCTTTTGGTGTATGGGAGGACACTCCAGCCACCTGAGCCACTAGAGCATGCCTCATTTCCACTATTTGTAAAGTAGTGCCGTGCTAGGCAGAGCAGCAGTCCCTAAATGGTGTCTACATCCTGCTCCTGGGAACTTGTGACTACAAGGTCTGTTCCGACTGTATCAGCCATGCAAACTGTTTTAATTAATTATATTGACAATGGATTGATACTTTCGGGACAGACCTTGTATATTGTATTATATGGCACGGAGGCATTAAGGTTTCAAGTGGAAGTAAGGTTGTAAATCATTGGACCTTTAAGTAGGGAGAGCAGCCCAGAGGGACCAGGGTTCCCAGCATAATCATAGGATATTTAAATGTGGGAGTTGGGGGCACGGAAAGTCAACCTCAGAAAGGTTGGACTTGTCAGCGCAGCTGGCAGGGCTCACTGGGGAGATGGAGGAAGGAAGCCCCCGTCCAGGAAGGGTTGGCAGCATCGGTGAAGAAACTCAGCCCCGAGGACACTTTCAAGTTTAGCCTCATGAGATCTACTTTGAAACTCCGACCTCCAGAACTGTAAGGTCCACATTTTTCTTGTTTTTAAGCCTCTTGGTCTATGGAAGTTTATTTCAGTATCAACAGGAAATGAATATAGGTGGAAAAATCCTTCCTGCTAAATGTTAAGTGTTGAAAATATGATTTATAGAAAATGACCCACTGGTGAATTATTCCAAGTGTCTCCCACTGGTACTCTTAGTATTATCTTGAAGCCTCCTCTTGCTGGAGGGATGCACAGTGAAGAGGTTTTAATTGTGTTTGCCTTGTGAAGGGAAGGGGCCCTGGAGCGAGTTCTGCCACTCTACCAGGCAGGGTAATTGCAGTCAGCTGGAGTTTCGGCTCTCCTGGCTTAAATTATTGGAGCATGGGGACGAGGCTGTCCTAGAGTTTTCAAGTAAAGACAAAAACTGAGCTGTGCTAAGTTCCCCATGATGTGCTATAGGCATGATACCTCTCAATTCTATTCATTAATGAATTGAATGTGTAATATCTCCCTGTTCTTGTACAATTATATAGCACATGTGCAAGGTCTTGCTCAGGAACTGATATATAACAAACACACTCAAACTAATATTTTGTTATATACATGGTCCTGGGGCAGAGAATCCAGTTTAATCTCACCTGGGTGCACATGTTCTCTAAGAATCAAAACAAAAAGTCAGTTTTATTACAAAATCAGTCTTTCTCTCCTGAGGTAGTGATTACCAAAATGATTGGGAAGCCTTGGCTGGTGTCACAGTGGATAAGGCACCAGACTCTGAGCCTAAAGGTTGCTGATTCGATTCCCAGCCAGGGTATGTAACCAGGTTGCAAGCCAGGTCTCCAGCCAGGTCCCTAGCTGGAGGCAGGTGCAAGGCAACCATACATTGATGTCTCTCTCCCTCCCCCTCTCTCTAAAAATAATAAATAAAATATTTTAAAAGTGATTAGGGAAAAGCCATGTTTTAGCCTCTCTTTACCATATCAAAGATTTTCATTTTTCCCTCATATATATTTTTCCCTCAAAAGTAATATAGAAATGTATTTTCTTTGTTTATGTTTGATACCTAAAGTGAAAGGAAATTTATAAAAATACATTTATTTTTCTTTTTGGAGAGACAAATTGAATCGATGATTATAGGATAATTAAGGAGTACAGTTAAGTACTTCAAGATGGCATTGCTTCAAGTTCTAATTTTTGGAAGCCAGCATTTGAATTCAGTAATGATTGTGATTTAATCAGGAATTTTCTTATCACTGTTTTCTTCGGTAAAGTTCCTATGGAATGATTCTTAGCCAGTGTCAGTAGATTACCCAGCTTGTACAATAAATAGTATGTAATAAATAACACCAATTTGGCTCACCAGAGCTGACACAGGTCTTAACATAATTTCCATTAGGAAAAACAATGTGGTTAGTTTTGCAAGTGTCAAATCAATCTTAGTATTCTTCTTTTACACCTGTGTTCTTCAACAAGCCATCAACATGCTGAGTCCTCAAACAACTCTTGTGTTACAGGCATTCTGCAACACAAACAGTACTTATAGTCTGGTGAAGATTTCTTTAATAGCCTTACAAGTTTACTGATTACATTTTTTAAGTTGTCAACTGTCTTATGAATTTTTAAATCAAGTTCAATTAGAATTCTTATAAAAACATAAATTTTTGTAACTTGTTAGATTTACTGTTTGTACTTGAGGTGTTGAAGACATTGAATTAAACAGTAGATAAAGAAAGGAATGTGTAATCTATAAAAGTATAAATGGCAGTAGTAGCAGTGTTGTATGCTTGACATGCTTGAATAAGTATAGAGATGGTGTATATATATGAAGCAGAGGCTCACAGGAGGATGGAAAGTAAAGGTCATGGTCAAGAATAATACAATTTTTAATCATAGCAATTGCATTATGATAATTAAATACTGCTTATTATTTTCCCTAGCTTTATTCTCATTTTTATTAAGTTCCTGATAAAAATCATGCACATCTGTTAAGCAGCAGTCCTTACCTCCTTTTTCTTCTTCCCCTCCTCTCCCTCCGCTCCTCCCCCTCTCCTACTCTTCCTTTCCCTCCTTCCTCTCCCTCCTTCCTCTTCCCACCTCTCCTCCTCCTTCTTCTACTGTCCATATACATGCCTGGGTGTGTGAAAAAGTACAGATTTGTGGGGGAGAAATAATGTGTGAGAAGATTATAAAATTCCTGTCAAAAAAAAAGAAAGAAAGAAAGAAAGAAAGAAAAGAAAAAGCTTGGCACTTGCTCTTGCTGCACCTATCACATTTGCCAAATGACTGGTGGTGGTGGTGGGGGGTGTTTCTAAGTGTTGGAAAGGGACTTATATCAATATCAATCTAGATTAAGCAAAGTCACACTCTCTAAATTCCAGTTCAATAAGCACATACTAATTTGGCTGAGGACACAGGGATGGAGGAAGCTCCATGTACATGTTTAATATCAAAGGCACTTCTCTCTAGATAAGAGAAATTTGGTTTCTGCCCAGTAAAGTGATTGTAGCTTAGACTCTATTCAATGTAGGAAGAAGGGCAGTACCAACAGAATCTTTTTTACTTACCAGAAAATCATGGATGATTAGAAATCTGTCATATCCATACTTCTAATAGGGAAGGAGAGAAAGAACAATAATATTTAGTTGAGTTCATTTCTCTCCAAGAAAAACCTGTGTTTTCTTAATAGGGAAAATAAGAAAATGAATCTCATTAGGTTACAAACAGTTTCTGCCACATTTCTCTTCCAAGAAATTACTTGGTTACTGCTGATGCCCCATATGACATTTAAATGAGTGTTTTTAGAAAAGACTCAGAGAAATAAAAGTATGTAAAAAGAATTAATTTACTTTTTATACGACCAATTTTTAGGTACTATTACTCTATACTGCATATTAGTGGATATGTGCTATAGCAGGAAGTTTAAATAAAATTGCATTTTATATTAACTGATTTCTCATTAACTATCACAGGAAAGTAAGTGTAATTAAGTGTAACTTGTTCTGTTCATACTGAAATTCAGAATATAAGAAATATGTTGATCTAAGGCCCTCTCTTTGTAATTATTATTCTAGGATGAGAGAGGAATATTCTTGAAGATTTTATTTTTCATCCTTAACATCTTTTTTGGAGTTAGGCATATGCAGTAGTGCACATATATGCCCTGCATTTAAGTCAATACTGAACATAACCTTGGCATTGAGACATTGCTATTGACTTATATGAAGATGTCCTAAATTGATTTTGCTGTATTTAACAGCATTTAAGTAATCATATGAAATTATTTTGGCTGTTTCTGTCCCAAAACCTGGTGTTTAAATTTAGGATAATTTTGATCTTAATTTTTTTTACTATACTTCATAATGTCAGTGATTTTCCAATGAAAACGAACACTAGATTTATCTGTGTATCTTTTTAAATTAAAATATACATTTTCCAGTCTAGATACTAATAGATTAGAATCACAGAAAGCTTATTCAAGAGTATGAAAATTCCAAACCTACAACTTACTCTCTTGTGTACTCCTCATGAGAGCCAGACATTTCTGAGTCAATTTATGTCCAAAGAAGGCTATGAAAGTAAAAAATCAGATAAAAATCTGCAGCCATGCTCCCTCCCCTTTTCTTTTTTAGAAATAAGAAGTACAATCTGTTGTTCTAAGAATGATCTTTGACTGAAAAGTCATCTTTCATTTGTTGCTTAGCAGACTCCCATGAATTTCATATAATTCCTAAAAGTACGAAGTCTTATATATAGAATTTGAGTCAGCAATTATATATTGTACACCTAAAATGTATAATCTTTCCAAATGTTATAAAATTTTTATGATGTAAGAACATCATGCATATGCTATAAATTTAAAATATTACTAAACCATGGTTCTAAATACAAATTTAAAATATCACATCAGATTTAAAATTCTATGATGTGGATTTCATTAACAATCAAAGAAATAACTTTTATCACCAGCTTTAAAGAATATCTTCAAGGCCCTGGCTGGTAGCTCAGTAGATAAGGGGCCGGCCTGTGAACCCAAAGATCACTGGTTCCATTCCCAGCCAGGGCACATGACCAGGTTGCAAGCAAGGTCTCCAGCCAGCTCCATAGCTGGAGGCAGATAAAGGGAAACCATTCACTGATGTCTCTCTTCCTCTCTGCCTCACTTGCTTCCCCTCTCTCAAAAAATAATAAATGAAAATCTTTTTTTAAAGAATATCTTCATAATAAGTTGGTATAGTGGAAATGGGTTAGAGTGCCAGTATGCTATAGGCTAGCATTAGCTATCTATGTTAAAGAACCAATACTGTTTGGGGGGAATGGGTGGGTGAGTGGGGGGACAGAGGGGAGCAAAAAGGGGATGGATGTAATACAACAACAATAAAATTTAAAAAAAAAAAAAAAAGAAATCTATCAGCTTCTACAAATATGATTATGGACTATTTGTACCCAGTATTTTTTAAAAACTTGAAAAAATTTTCCACATATTGCTGAGGCATTCTGTGAATTTCTTCATCTTATCAGAAGCATATTAGATATTTTAATTCCATCATATTAAAGTTCTACATAAACAAACAAACAAAAAAAAAAAGAACCAATACTGGCCCCATTTTTTATTTTTATTTTTTACTACTCCCATTTTACTTTAAGAAATTTAGACGCAGATAATTGCAACTTGTCCAAGGTTAATAGTAATTAGTTAAGCTGAATACTAAACATTATATTAAAGGTATTTGTTTTTGTAATTAAAAAAAAAAATTTACATGTGAATCTTGCTTCCCACTCATTCTCTATTTCCAAAGTGAAAATCAACCACTTTTCTCTCAGACATCCTGAGGTCTAAAGGACATACTCTACAACATAGCCTTAGGTATATTATTTTCCATCTTAGTGATCAATAATTACTACTTCTCTAACAACTGTTTTATACTTTTCTGTGCTGAATAAAAATTTTAAATATCTATACAAATAAGAAAGAATTGTAATTGGTTCTAAATTGAATCCAGAGAAACCATTGGTAAACTATTTATGGATACATTAGTTGATAATGGTAGTAAAAGCTTTTGAATTTCCTGGTTCAGGAAATACCAATCAAAAACCACAAGAATCTAGAAAAAATCAATTATTTAAAAATAAATAAACATCTTTGGAAAGCATGACTTAGATAAATACAGAAAAAGTCTCCAGAAGTAATTTCTTACAAAAAAAAAAAAAAAAAAAAAAAAAAAAAAAAAAAAAAAAAAAAAAAAAAAAAAAAAAAAAAAAAAAAAAAAAAAAAACCTGTACGGATAAAATAATACCTTTATTCCATGAATAAGACAAAGCTATGGTGATTTATATGGAATATAATTACAAATAATAAAAGTTATATTGCAAGAAAAACAGATTAAGGAGAACCATACCTAATAGAGTCTCAGAGTTATCATATGAAAGTCCAGTGCTGGAAACATAAATAAATCTAAGTGTTCCTTCTCACAGAGTATTAGTAACAGAAATTAGATGTGTATATAAAACAAGGAAATACTCAAGGCAAAGCATTTGATTCTGTAAAGGATGTCAGACCAATACAGGACTGATGCATTGATAGAGCAACTACCTCTAATGCCACCAATGGAGATGCGAAATCAAGACAGCATATCAGTATCTGCACTTTATAGATCTGAAAGATCCTGTCAAAACTTCCTACCATCTCATTTATTACTGCTGATAGCTGACCCTTGACACCCAGAATATTGGAATATAAATACCAAAATGATGCAAAGACAATTCCACTTCACAATTCTATGATCTTTGTTACCAGTGCAAGAAGATGACTCCTGCCCAATTTTTTCCTATTAAAAATCTCACATGTTCACAAAATTAACAGGAACAAATCTTCATACAAAAGCCTAGTGGCACAGGAGTCCTGAAAATATAACTTAATGCTCACACCTCCAATCTAGAAGAGTGTAGCAAGAAAATCAATCTAGAAAAGCCACTTATGTTTTAACTATTTAAAATCAATAGTGATGTTTTATTATCAGGTCACTTATTATATTCATGTGAAAGCTCTATATGTCCTTTTGTATTCCTTGTTAGTATAGTTTTTGTTTACCAACTTTTTACAAGAATGACAAAATAATTTTTCTTTCTTTGCCAAAGCTTTAGGCAAAATCACAGAAAGATGTAAACTTTACCATATTGAAAAATTGAATTAATTAATCTAATTAAAGTTTATACTCAACTTTTCCTTTAGAATTAGACTAAAGAAAGAATATTCTAGAAGAAGTAATTAAAAATAATTTTTATAAAGTTCAATAGTCTGGGTAATATTTTTGAAAGTTAAAGTAAAATTACACAGTAAACAAAACAAAATATTCAAACCCATGGTTTAAAAATGTTGACAATGTCCTTTCAAGGATTAATCTTCTAAACATTTATTCTGTAAAGTCCATTCCCACAAACCAGTATGACGCAAGTCAAACTCCAAGTTTATTTAGTAATAGTGAGCTAAGCTTTATTTTTGTCCAAGCAATGGCTCTATCATGATGAGAAAGTCTTTTCTACTAAATTTTAGTTGATACATATGTTATTTAGATGATATCATTAATTCCCAATAGAAGATATATGAACATTAAGTCATCTTTACATAACTTTCTATGTTTAATCTATAGTGCCAACCATCTACGTGAGTATAGTTTCTAAGAAACCTGTGCTAAGACATAGAATTTAATTAGAAGCTTCTTTGGGGCACCTAGTGTTAGTTTATGTCTGAATCTTAATTTGGCTTTGGAAATTCTGGGGTTGAGTTAGAAGTTCTGGACAGTGAACTCAGTTGAAATCCCTTACTAGGTTAATGGGGAAAGTTGGAATAAAATCTTTAGCCATATGAAAGACACATCAGCCGCAGAAACGAATATTGCCAGGAAACTCTAAAGCAAATAATGTAGATTATGTGGGTATAATCAGAATTTCATGAGAGCAAGAACTCATTTCTGGGGTCAGTCTGATTAGATTGAATGGTTCTAATAGTCACTTTTTGGAATTGCTGCTGGACTCAAGTTTTCTATAAATAATATACTCTTGTCTGAGGGGTTATGTCCTCAAATATGAAAAACAAGACAAATGGACACATTTACCTGTATAATAAGTTCCTTTGAAATTGATTTATAAAAACACTGTTGAGATTATTTCTTGAAATAATCTTTTGCATTACCTTTCACTGAAATATATTTGATTTTACAAGAACTCTCTTCATTGTTTTAAATACAAGTGTGGGTCTGTGTCAATTTACGTATTTGCCCAAGGTGAGAAGAACGTTGATCAGGGTCACAAAAAGAAAATAAGTGTTGCAAAAGGTTCAAATGCCTCGTCAAGAAAACATTTGCTAAGGAGTTTAAGAAAAAGGGCCTGAAAATGGGATGAGAGGAGTAGTCAGAGGAAGAACACAATGCTCTTAGACAGAAGGTTGCTTTTTTCCCAATTAAATTTTCTTGGAATGAGAAGGAGAAGACAGAGGCTTCATTTTCCATTTACAACTGTTATTTTAAATCATTAGAAAACTGAGCTTAGTACATAAAATATACTAATAAAATGAAGATTCAGTAGATAAGTGGTAGTTCTCACCAGTTTAAAACTTTTTGTACTTTAATTTTTTGTATTACATTTATCCCATTTTTCCCCCATTGCTCTCCCCTGCCCAACCCTCCACACTAGTTTAAAAAGTTTAAATAGTCAAATCAGTGCCTGTGCTTAGGAGAATAAATATTTCTATTACTTCACATTATTTTTTAACCAAAACTTGTATAGGCTCTGAAGTAATCATAAGGGAATGCAAAGGAATCTTAAAGATTGGAAAAAGAAGCTCTAAAAAGGAACATCAGCATTACATAATATTTTATTTTTTTTCTCAGTGATAAAGCTATACTTCTGATTTGATAGAAATAGCACTGAACTGGGAGTCATAATAAAACTACCTAGTTCTCTTTTTCTGCTAACTCTTTAAGATCTTAAACCTATATTCATTTACTGTGGAATGTGTGTATCTAACAAAATCGGACTAGGTAATTCCAAACATCCCTTGGAGAACTTAGAGTCTTTACTTTTACATAATGCAGAGCATCGGGATGGTGAAAAGTGGAAGTGAAGGGAAGGCCATATGGATGAAATGGAAGTAGGCTTAGAGGAAGGGGAGATACAGAACAGGAGGTGGGATAGGGATCGCCATAAAGGAGGCTCGCAGTAATATGGACATGAGTGGAAATAGCCAAGAGTTTGCTTTGGTAGGTAGGAAAGACATAGTGGAGAAGTTGAAATGAAAAGCCAGTAAGAATAAATGTAGAGCAGAAGTCTGAAAACAGAGAGTACATTTGAAATACATGTTCTGGAATGAAGCTATTTTCGGTGGTCCATGTACACAGTGCTGGTTCAACATTTTAAGGCATGTTTCTGCAACCATCTAAGGTTAGAGTATTATGTTAAATTTTTCCACTTGGGAAAGACACTGGATCTAATGTGCGGTAGCTAATCCTTCAGGCCTAAGAAATCTTTTGATTCTTGAAGGCTGACTATAGTACCTCATTAAAAAGGTCTAGAAATACCTATATGTCCACAGAGATTGATCTTAGTTCAAATTAGAATAACTTGTGTGTATGTTTATTACAAGAGTTCAAATAATTAAGTTATATGAGCTCCTTTATTATTATGTGTTACATGCCTTTGAGTCAGATCTGACTCCTGGAGACTCTGTAAATGAGTGGCATCCACAGTGTCCTGTTCTCACTAGCCCTGCTCCACTCCTGCAGACTCATGTCTTCTTTTGTGGAATTAATTCATCTCATATTTGGTAAATATGATTCACCTCTTTTCCTACTGTCTTCTAAGTTTTCAAGCATATTTTCTAAAGAATCCTGCTTTTTTCATAATGTCCTCAAATTAATATAACTTCCATTTTCTCATTTTTGCCTCTGGAATTGCTTCAGGCTTAATTTTCTCTAGGATTCATTTGCTCATCTTTCTGGCCATCTAGCATATCTGCAGAGCTCTCCTCCAGCATGTTCTTCACTGTCCAACTGTCACATCTGTACTTAGGAATCGAGAATATGAGGGTGTGGGTCCTCATAGCCTTGGCCTCTTAATGATACATTCTTGTCCTGAGTGATCTTTCCTAATTCTTTCGAATCTCAGCCTTCTCTTAATTTCTTGGTGGCAGTGTCTTTCTGAGTTTGTGACCGAAAATCTTGAACAGCTCTGAAATATTCATCATCTATGTTAAAATTGTGTATTTCTTCTGTAAACATGATGTTTGTCTTCTTACTCAAATGTAGTCTTGCTTTGGCACTTGCTGCTTTTATTTTTATCAGAAGTCATTTTAGATCATTGCCACTTTCTGCAGAAGGTGTCATCTGCATATCTTAAGTTATTGATCTTCCACCAGTTTTCATCACTTATTCCTGTAAATCTAGCCCAGGATTTTGTATGATATGTTTTACATACAGATTAAACAGTAAAACAAAACACACCCTTGTCTGACACATTTACCTATAGGAAACTGACACTCTGTATTCTGTCCTGACAGTGCCTTCCAGTCTACAATATTTGTTAAACATCAGGATGATCAAGAGCTAAGAAACATCTATTTCTTTAAGAGCAATCCATAGCTCTTCATATATACATAATCAAAGGTTTCACTGCAGTTTATAGAGAAAGCTTTTATTATTATACGTAGGTAAAATTAATGCATGCAATGTTCATAATGAAAGAAAATAAATACAAAATCATTTTTTAAAAGAGGAGTAGGTAACAAAAACATACACATTTGAAATAATCATATTATAAACATGTTTATTATGGAAGGATAATGGGGCACTTCCTCAATAATTTGGATCAGACTTGAACATTTGATGGCTTTTTTTTTTCCAACCTGACACTTAGAGATTTGGAGCTGGACCCCTACCTATTGCATTAATAATGAAAAGTATCTTAGGCTTCCTTGCCAGAATGGATGATGCTTTTTTTGATGACACAATTCCAGTGGACCTCTTGTTATAGTTTGCCCATGATATTTTAAAATGTATATATTCTGTTTTTTTATGCATATAACTTGTCAAAATTTTCCTTTGCTAAAGAGTACTTGGTCAAAAAGATATATTCTTGCCGCCCACCTTGTCTATAGGGTTCTCCTACCTAAGTTGACTCAGATAGAGGCATTGGGTATTTGTTTTTCCAAAGAAAACAAAAATAGAATGTAACTGTTTCAACATTAAGTATTACATCAATTTGCATATACTGTAACATACATTATAATCTTATAAAATAAAGCTTTCATGAAATGTCAATAAATTTTAATCAACTTTACTAAAACTTGAAAAATACTTGGAAAAAAGTAATTTTAAACTAATAATGTTCTGTTTTCTCCAGTTAATGCAAATGAAAAGACCTCAGCCAAGTTGATTTTTACCTTCATTTTATAATTATTATAATTAACTAAAACACAAATTATAAAGACAGTAAATTAATATAGTGGGAAGAATGAGAAAGTAGTTTCTAACATGTATTGTCATTTTCACATGAATGATTGTGAATCTAGCTACAACTCTGGACTCTTAGAGAGTTAAGTGTATGAACACTTCCAGGTTAAAGATCTGCTATATATGAAAGGTATTAATTAAATTCCAGCAAAATGAAAAGATGTAAACCATGATATTTATATTGGTTTACATTTATGATTATATAAACTGAAACAGAAAAGGATATTATTTTGTTTTGTTTTAATTTGCTTAGTTCATTTTGTTTTAGTTGTTTTATTGTCCTTTCCTTTAACTCTGGGTAGATTTAGTCATACATTTAAAATAAAATACTTAGTAACATGTAATTTTTTTTTTGATATACAGCCCTTATGCTTTGTCTTGGAAAATATTTTTTTAAAGGCATAGGGAAGTGTTATTGCCTTTATTGAACTTGTTTAATACATTCACATTATGTCTTGTTACCTATACAATTGGATATTACTATTTGTAAAAATGTGTATATTTTGCTCCTCTGCACTTCTTTTTTCAGCTTTCTATTAATTATATATTTTCTAGGGTGACAGTATAATTCAATTAAGATTTTTTTTACTTTATATTTCTGAGTTTTATTATAAATTGTTCTAAGGCTTATTATATGCATCTTAGCTATCAGTGTCTATCTCAGAATCATACTGACCCAATTCCAGGTATAGAAAATGCTATTTCTTTATAACTCTATTTCTTCCTCTGGTTTTGCAGTGCTTTTAGTCCTATGTATTATATTTATATATCTTACAAACCCAGCAATAGATTGTTATAATTACTACTTTATATAAATTTATGTTTCTTCAAAGAAGCTGATAGGAGAAAAGAGAAAAAGTATATTGTTACACATGGTGGTCCATGATATAGATTTTCCTATAAGTCAGCCAGGCAGCTTCTGGCTAGCTGCCTGCTGAGCAGCCTGGCACCAAGGAGTAGACGAGAGTCACTCACAGTAGCTATGCTATTCACTCAGCTTTTATTGAATGCAGGTTCACTTAAACATTCAAAAGCTGAACATCAAGATACATTACTATTCTACTTTAACACTCTAAGGGAGATACTCTCTCTCTCTCTCTCTTTCTCTCAGTAATCAATGGGGGATAACAAACCTGATTTCCAGAGTCTTTAGTCTGCAGGTCTGGGAGACAGCACAGTAGGCAAGGTGAGCCGACGCCCAGGGAGATGGGCGTGGCTTGGAGCAGCACGCGGGTGTGTGGAGCTCAGCGGTCTCAGTCCTGGTCTGGAGCCTGCCTCAGTTATACCTGGGAAGTGGTGTACTCCACCCTTCTAGGTCTTTTTTGATTAATGTCTTGGCACCCCTGATGCCAAGGGTAGAATTTGTCCAGTAGCCTGTTGGTGATACACCACTGTCCTGCTTAACATCCCTGCTGTCAAGTGGTGAATTTCCCCAGGAGCCTATCTATGGGTGTGCCCCTCTGCAGACATGGCTGTTCCAGTCACAAGTGCAGATGTCTTATGTGTGAGCCAGATACATCTGTTCTGACTCAAGTAGTTTCCCTCTAGAACCAAATTGTCGTGATTGACTGACAGCCATCTTGGTTGACATGAGTTTCTTCACTTTGTTTTATGCACTTTATCTTATATTGACTGGAAAAATTCCATTTTATTGGTCCTTGTCTCCACAATTATAAAGTTTGTTTCTAAACATTTAGTTCTAATTTCTAATTTTCTTTATTTCTTCCTGTAGATTTGATTTATCTGATTATGAAAGTAGTTTCCTTAGCGAGAGCTACAGAGTTCTTAAGGCCTCTGCCCCAGACAGAACCTCTGTGTCACTGCTCAGAAGCCACTTTTATTGAAGTGACACCCCTGCTCTATAAATGGGATTCTTGGTTGCAAGAGTAGCTTTTGATCTCAGCTTGCCTCTGATGGTAATGGAAACTTTGACTCTAAACTTGAGCTGGTGCTAGGGTGATGTGGAAACCTGCCATATCTTTTTATCAGTGTGCTTAGACATTTAATTCAGTACAACTTTTAATATCTTTAAATTTAGTCTAGCATTTTTGTCTCATTATCCTTATTTTGTTTGTATTTCTTTTTCTCCTTCTGAATGATTTGAATACTTATTTATTTCACTTAAATTTATCTCATCATTTTTCTTCCTTTGCATAGTTTTTTTTAGTGATTGTTCAAAGGAGTTACAATTATATACTTGTAACTCCTTTATACCTTGTGTACTTGTATACTCTTTTACTCTTTTTACACCCTCCTTAGAAACAATATTTTATTACAAACAGTAAAGACAGAAACTTGAGCAAAATAACTATTCCTTTATCTCTCTCTTTATGCTGAATTTGCCATATATTACCCCTTCATACATTGAAATTCCATTAGATAATATAATTTTTCATTCAACCATCAAATGTATTTTAAAGAACTCAAATGCAGATGAGCAGTTGATAATACTTACCCAGGTACTTACCATTTCTGCTGTTGCTCATCCTTCATTCCTAATGATGCAAGTTTACTTCTGGCTGAAAACCTTCTGTTAATGAAGTCAGCTGGCAACACTTTTCTTAGTTTCATTTTATCTCAAGTATGTTTATTTATCTTCCCTTCGTAAAGGATATTATCACTAGACACAGAATTCTATGCAAAAAGCCTTTTTTTTTTTTTTTTTATTCAGCACTTTAAATATTTTCTCTTTTCCCTTATATTGAATTGATTGGGGTGACACTGGTTAACAAAGTTATACAGGTTACAGGTACACAGTTCCACAACACATCACGTGTACACTGTAATGTGTGTTCATTACCCAACTCAAGTCTCTTCCATCCCCATATATCCTCCCTATACCCTCCTCCACCTCCTTCCCAACCCCCATCTGCCACAGCATGGATGGACCTGGATAACATTATACTAAGTAAAATAAACCAGCTAGAGAAAGACAAATACCATATGATCTCACTCATACGTGAAACCTAATGAACAAAATGAACTATCAAGCAAAATAGAGACAGACCCATAGTCAGAGAGCAGGCTGAGAACTATCGATTGGAACAGGTTGAGATTGGAGGCTGGGAGGTAGAGAGATTAAGGAAAAATGAGAGCGAAAAAACTCATGAATATGAGTCCTGGGTGGTGGCTCAGAGGATAGGCACCTGCCTGCAAACCCAAAGGTCGCTGGTTCAATTCCCAGCCAGGTAACATAACCAGGCTGCAAGCCAGGTCTCCAGCTAGGTCCATAGTTGGAGGCAGGTGAAAGGCAACTGTACATTGATGTTTCTCTCTCTTTTTTCCTACCTCCCTCCCCTTCTCTAAATATAATGAATAAAATCTTTTTAAAAAACTCATAAATATGGACAACAGTGTGGGTTCTTTCACTAAGTCAGCCTCCATTATTTCTGAAGTAAAATTGATCAACTTTCAAATTATTATTTTTCCAACAATCAGTTCAATATTATTTTTGGCTGCTTTCAAGTTTTTTCTTTGCCTCTAATTTCCAGCACTTTTATTATGACTGATGTAAATATAGATTTCTTTGGGCTTATTGTGTTTGGGGTTGATGAGTTTCTTGAGTCTAGTTTATGTCTTTCATAAAACTGGGGATGTGGTCAGCCAATATTTATTCAAATATTTTTCCTGCAATAAACTGTTTCTCCTCTCCTTCTAGTGCAATTTTGTATTGTTCAATATATTCCTTAGGTTCTGAACATTTTTAAAATGTGTTTTATATCTGATATTTAGATTAGATCATTTCTATCAATGTATCTTTAATTTATTTACTCTTCTATTCTGCTATTAAGCACACCAAGTGAGGTTTTATTTGGGAGGTGTTATTTTTGTTATAAAATTGCCATTTCAGTCTTTATATATTTTGCTTATTGTCTGAACTTGTCTAGCTTTTTAATTGTTTAAATAATAATTTTTAATTGTAACAATTTTTATTATTCATTTCATAGTCTTTGTTGAATAATCTTAACATCTGTGCCATGTCATTGCCATACACCGATTTTTGTATCATATTTCTGTTGATAGTTTTCCAATTTTTGTATATGGCATACTATTTAAAAGTTTTTTAGACATCTTGAAGTTTGAGTTATAAGACTCTTACAGCTTTGAAAACATGTAGATAATTTATATATATATATTTTAGCAGATAAAACCTTGACTTTATACCACAAGTTCCACCCAGCCACTTCTGGATTTTGTTTTCAACATTATTTTTGTTTTATATTTCCAAAATATGCTACACACTGGAACAGGTGGGGAATGGATGGTTGTCTGTCTCTTAGTTTAGTTTCCAAGGTCTTTTGTTTACTTTTTCAGACCAGTTCATGTATACATATCTTGGTGTATGTGTGCTTGTGTGTACATAGGACCCTGCAAACTCAGGAGTCAGTAAACATATTTACAAGTCTTCTTCCTCAAATTCTTCCCTTTCTGTGATCTTTGTGCATCTCTCAATTCCTAGGGAGTACCCTTTTTAGTCCTCCAACAAGAATGCTAACACTATTTACCCTGCACTACTGCACAATTTCTTTCAGTGTACCTCCATCTGGGGCCAAATGTCAGTTGGACAGCAAAAGAGCAGACAAACAGAGATTGGTCCCACACACACATGGTCTGAAGCTTCTCCAATCCCAGAGGAGGGCTTACTTCCCCAAGAGTTGTAGACGGACATGGGCCTGTGGGCCTTGCAGCTGCTGTTGGAGAAACTTGGTTCTCTGTCCACAAACTTAACTAGAGAGCAACTTTCTGCAGTGCTTTCTGTCTTCACCAGTGCCCTTTCTGTGGAGAGACCCACTGGTTCAAGACAAGGGAGCCTGGAGAAATAATATGTAAGTGACATCATCTTTGGTTCAATGTGACATCTTGTTCTTAGTCTTTTCCCGAAGACTCCCTGCTACTGTTTACTTCTTGGAGTTCACATAGGTGCCATGCATCCTGTCTAAGATTTTTAGCTTCATTGAGTGGACTTACGGGTTCGTTCCATCTCGCCCAGAACCAGAACAGTATTGATAATATTAAGTTTTAAATAATATTGATATTAAAAAGTAATGTCTTAATGCCTAACTAATTTAATATAGTTAGACACATAGTTTATTTGTCAATCACAACTTTGAAATTTCTGGTGAATAGGTCATTCTCAAGGTAGGGTAAATAAAGACACTAATAATTTATGATTATTATTATTAAATAATTACAAGTCAATTAGTTTTTTATTTGTTTTTTAAAAAATTTTATTTATTATTTTCAGAGAGAGGGGCAGGGGGAAAGGAAAAGAGGGAGAGAAGCATCAATATATGGTTGCCTTTCACCTGCCTCCATCTGGGGACATGACTGGAGACCTAGCTTGCAAACTAGTTATGTGCCCTGGCTAAGAGTCGAACTAGCAACCTTTGGGTTCATAGGCCGGTACCTTACCCACTGAGCCACACCAGCCAGGGCTCACTAATAACTTATAACATTATCCTACTAGGAAAAAGTAGTGACATTTGCTTTAACATTTTTATGTTCATAAGATTTAAAGGAAAACTATCATACTGCACATTTTCACATTGTTGTCCATCTCTGAAAATAATGGGAAGTGTCCTGTTCAGATGTGATTTATACACATAACCAAAATCAAAGAGAATAGAGTGAGGAATACTTCCTTGATCATATCTTTCAAATATCATCACCCTCAGTTTTTATATTTCAGTATTTTCACATATTTCAGCTGAGTCTGAAAATATTTTTGATTTAGGTTCTAGATATCTGCTTGGAATATTGAATTGAAAATATGGGGTTTTTTTTGTTGTTATCAGTTGTCAAGTATGGGAATTAATTACAAATAACAAACCATCATATTTGCCCTTCATTTAATAATGATACATTTTAAAACATGTTTGGCTTCTTTCTAGGATAAAATATAGAAGTACTCAGGATCAGAGTCAACCTTTCCTTTAAGGCAATGTTGTAAAGATGATTTAGTATTAAATGCAGACTTAATAGAGGGCCCATTGTGCCAAAACACAAGAGCATAATAATAACACATGACTTGAATCTGAATCATTTTTTGAAAGCCGTTATTATTTAAAATACAAATTATGTATGAAAAGAAGTTTTTGTAAAACTGAGTTGGTGCAGCAGTGAGTCATTTTAGACACACACACACACACCTCCACTTCATAGCATAGTACCTAAAGAAATGCAACTTAATATTTCAATGGACTCAAAATTGAATAATGAAAAAATTAGACTACATTTACAAAGATAAGTGGAAAATTAGCATAGTCCCAAAGCCATTATTTCAGCTAGATTTTTACATTATTTTATGCTGTGTTAACAATGTGGATGATTGTAATTCTCCGCAGATCCCAAGATATAAAAGAATCCATCACATGCATTCCACACTATCTACGATGCCAAAATTCAATGTAGAAATACTCTATGAGCTCAAGAATGAAATCCATGTTGATATTCAATATATAATATAATTGTGACAGACCTTGTTAGAGGAACAGTTTGTACACCCAATGATGGAAGTGACTTGCTTTAACTAGGGGCATTATTTCCGAGTGTTGTGGCAAGCTGCCTGTTGGAGCCCGTGTGTGTGTGTGCACACTTAAAAGAACAGGAAAAGAAATAAAGTCTTCAATGATACAAATCCAATGTTCCTTCCTACAAGATCAATTTTCGGTGGGATCTAGGCTACATCCCCAGCCAATGTTCAATTAATACTAATATGGAAACTAGCTCTCATCATAGCTGAAACAGCCTATACTGTGTGCAGTAATAACCTAGAACAGATTTTTCGTGACTAAGGCAAAGTCAAATGCCAAGCCTGAATTAGGATAGTTCTGAAAATGAGCCATCTCACATTACCACGGACATTGTTTTGATGATTGCTGGAGTGTTTTTAATTATGACTCACATCATTTTATCTCCTTGTGTTATCTTCTCTGAATATCAAGTAGATATTCATATAGTATGTATATTTACTATTGTTTTGACTATCTAGTTCTTCCATAGTAGGATAATCTAGGGTTTGGGTTTTACTTGTGAAATTTTAGCATACTTTCTGAATTTTAAGCAAGGTATGTAGTGACACAGCATTCTGAAATTTGGTTTCTCCTTAAAAGACATCTCTTTTCCTTTGAAATGTGTTATACATGTATGCATGTACTTAATACAAGAAAATCTCTAGACTGTTAGAATATAACTTAGAATAAAAATATGTTTTAGGGATTACTTTGATTACATTTAAAGTAAATGTACTTATAAGGAAATCTATAGAGAGAGAAATTTGATGTGTGCATGTGTGTGCTTGTAGTAAGTTTCTTGCTTAGAAAATTGATACTTATGGTTAGTTAAAATTGCTTACTTCATTCTAGGAGTTATCATTACATTCCCAATCATTTATTTATATGTAACTTTCATGTTTAGATATGCATAAGTTCTAGTGGTAATCAAGTATATACCTGTGTGCTTGTTCATAATTGTTCATACTTATTTCAAAACTGTCTTACATCTGTTTAGAAATAGTGTGTTTTGTTGTTAGCTAACATTTTATCTTATAGAGCCAGTCTGGTAGTGTCTTTTTCTATTAGAGGCTTCTTTTGATGACTTGAGCTTTTTATCTTTGTCATAAAGCTATATAATGATTTACCATCTTTACTCCATCTTTCCACTGGCTAGTGGCTAGTTTTCATACTTTATTGAACTAATTTTACATATAAGCACTGAGACCAGCATCTCTAAAAGTATGCCCTTCCATCACTAGGTGAAACTCAGTGTGCCAACCTAAGGACTAATGTAACCAGAGTAAAATTGTTGTCCAAATATCAAAATTATAGACCATCAGAAACAAGTTGCACAAGATTATCTCCAGATGGGTGTGTGTCAAAATAGGTAGCTGAAATAACTTTTTATTTAAAATAAAATAAGTTTTTATTTTACATTTTTGACTGTTTTTCAAAATGACTAAATTATTGGCTAAACAATGTATTACATCAGACTTGGGTGTATGATATACACATATGCATGTCATTTCTTACATTCTTTCATATTAAGATAATATAATAACATAAATAGAAGGTAATGCTATAATTGTAGCCATGAAATAGGCTGTATGATATATTACATGGTTACATATCTATTGACAGTAAACTACTGGATTTGATATGATTATTAGTGTTGAAATAAGTGGTGACTTACATTATTATTTCTAATAACTAGTTTTGAAAATAAGAGTTTAAAATTGGGTCTTGTTTTAGATATGCATTCATGGATAATCCTGCCTTTTTTTTTTTTCTTTTAATAGGCAGATAATCCTGTCTTAAAAAAAAAAAAAAAAAAAAAAAGGATTACTTGATGTTGGATCAAACACACAGCAAAACTGTAGCATATTTTTTTAAGCTTAGTATCACTGTAACTCAAAATTTGTAAAAGTAATAAGTATATTGTAAAATACTGAGACATTATTTACAAACAAAAATCATTAACTGGTACACTTTACATGCCCTTTACTCTTTATTTTCTTTAAGTGTAATTCATGTACTAAGCTGACTTCACATTGCTTCAGAATTTCTGAAAGTATTATACTCTAGCTTATAGTGTATATGTATTTTGGGGAGGACTGAATTTGAAATCATGTGAAACCATTCTTAACTATAATTATTCATATATTTAAGTACTTATGCATATAAGATCTTATGGCAAAACTTTTCAACGCTAGATAACTATGCTTTATATAGCAACCATTGCCAATATTGTTATTGATCACTTTCTCTGTTGATATAAACTGAACTACCTGGATAATCAGAAGCAGATAGTTTAATTATTTTCAATATAACAAATATTTATTTTTATTTAACTACCAATAAATCTTTGATTTTTATAATTTAGAACTCAGTTTTTAGACTAGATATTGCCTTAAGATTATGTGCAAATCAAAGATTATTTTGACTTTAACTAAATGACCAGGTCTTATATTTTGTGTTGCGCAAAGTACATAACAAACCTTAACTATATAAAACACACTGAAAATAGAGTAATAGTTCTTAAGCCAACTCCTGATCTTCTTTAACTTCTATGTGTGACAAACTTTTCCTTGGTGCTGGTGCCAAATGTGCTGGAGTCTCACTCCTTGTCCCATGGGTCTTTTTTATATTTCCATGAAGTCCTCATGCTCTGTTAAAGCCATGGCTATAAGTGTGTGTGTATATATATGTACATTTATCTAGGAATTGGAAAGACATTAATACAAGGGGAAGCCTCTGTTTGAGTTTTATAGAGGGTATGACTTGTCAATTCCTGGATGCCTATTTTTATTTCTTAATCAGAGAAATGTGTGTTAGCTCATCTCTCATTTGACTGTTTTGTAATTCATCTTTATTCTTCAACATGTCGCCGCTACAGAGTTAACACTGCCACTTTCTTTAGTGAAAATAGCTACTCTGATGTGGCCAAACAGAATTTCTATTCCCCAGTAAACATTTATGGGGAGATCAGGTACCATATATGATACCATTAAACAATATAAGATTTCAAATTTAGTATTTTCTGAGCATAAATGAATGAACTACACTTAACAAAAGTTGGTGTGCACTCAGTTTTCCACAAAGGTGCATTTCGTAGGCATGTTTGTGTTGGCTTGAACTATGAAAGCCAGGTAGTGTACACCTTCATGCCGTAAGATAGAGGATGCAAAGATGAGCAGAGGGGGGAATAGCCCATGACCATCCTAATTTATAACATCGACTATAAAATCACTTATTCCTGGAAAATTGAAGAAACCAAAAGATAATCAGAGACACCAAAACCTATTTCAGGTCACTACAGTTGTTGATTTGGCTGAGGAATTGAGGGCTATGGAAATAGAAGTTAGGAGAATACGGTGTTGCAGAGGGAGAAATGTCAAAGGACTTCTGCTGTCACTCCCATCTAAGACATGAACCTTGAATTGTGCACTCTTCTTTGTTTTCTTTTTTTTTAATATGATGTTATTTTTGATTCTCAAGGCAGCATAGCTATAGTGGTTTATTTATAAGCTGTAAGGCCAGGCTACTTACTAACTTTTTGACTCTGGGCATAGTGTGCAACTTTTTCTGTGTTGGTTTTATCATCTGTTAAATTGGGATGAAAGCCATAGTACCTAATCAATAAAATGTGCAGTACAGTCAAAATAGTGTCAGGAAGATAGGAATGATAACATAACTGATTCATATTATTCATAACTGAAATTATTTTCTCTAATAGATACATTGCACCTGATTTGTTTT
Organism: Noctilio leporinus; assembly: GCA_004026585.1. Lineage (NCBI taxonomy): Eukaryota > Metazoa > Chordata > Mammalia > Chiroptera > Noctilionidae > Noctilio > Noctilio leporinus. Next base: position 145,887 of record PVIW01000446.1, on the reverse strand, counting down.
AAAGAACAGAGCACAAAGCTTGGAGGAAAACTTTTGAGTAACTTTTGAAATATTTTGGAATCTAAGCTGTCATATATCAGATAGGAAATAACATATTGAAAGTTTTTTATAGACAACCATCTCAAAAATGACTGTAGTTATTTCTTAATTTGTTTTATAAGATTTAGTCTTGAGTCATCAGCAAAATGCTACTTTAATATTACTAATCAAAATTTAAAAACTGTTACAAAATCAGTGGCTGTTAAATATTTGGGAGTAAAATTCTGATAAAAGATACACGTAGTTTCTTTAGAAAAAACTAAAAACATACATCTATATGCCTAAAGATTTTTGGTGTTAAGTTGCATAAATTCTTTATGTATTTTGGAGATCAAAACCTTGTCTAAGGTATCACTGGCAATATGTTTTCCCATACAGTTGGTTCCCTTTTAATATTGTTGATGTTTTCTTTAGCTGAACAGAAATTTTTCAGTTTGATTTGGTATCATTTGTTTATTCGTTCCCTTATTTCCTTTGCCCTTGGAGAAGTATCAGTGAAAATATTGCTGTGTTGGATATCTGGAATTTTACTGCCTATGTTTTCCTCTCGGACTTTTACGGTATCACAACTTATGTTTAAGCCCTTTATCCATCTTGAGTTTATTCTGATGTATGGTATAAGTTGGTTGTTAGCTTTATTTTTTGCATGTCCCTGTCCAGTTCTCCCAACACCACTTGTTGAAGAGGCTTTTTTTCCCCTTCATTTTATGTTCCTTCCCCCTTTATCCAATATTAATTGGCCATAGAGTCCTGGGTTTATTTTTGGGCTCTCCATTCTGTTCCATTGATCCATAAGTCTATTCTTATGCCAGTACCAGATTGTTTTGATTGCAGTGGCCTTATATAGTTTGATATCAGGTATTATGATTCCTCCTAGTCTGTTCTTCTTTCTCAAGATGGCTATGGCTATTTGTGGTCATTTTTGGCTCCATATAATAGGTTTTGGGTTGTTGTAAATTAATTTTCATCTTTTTCAAGGAAATTTTTGACTTATTTGATCTCATTGTTAATACATTCATTACTTCATGCTATTCAGTCTCCATTAGAATGTTTTTGGTTTTTTCTCTTGATGTTGGTTTCTAGTTTTAAGCCATTGTGATCTGAAAAGATGCTTGGTATGATTTCAATTTTCTTGAATTTGTGGAGGTTTGTCTCATGTCCTACCATGTGACCTATCTTTGAGAATGTTCCATGTGTGTTTTAAAAGAATGTGTATTTTGCTTCTTTGGGGTGAAAAGTTCTGTATGTATCAGTTATGTCCATTTCATCTAGAGTGTTGTTCAATGCCACAATATTCTTGTTGTTTTTTTTTGCGTGGAAGATTTTTCCATTGTTGATAATGCGGTATTAAAATCCTTTACTATTAGTGTGTTGCTCTCAATATCCTTCTTGCAGTCCTCCAAGATTTGTCTTATATATTTGGGTATTCCTATGTTGGATGCATATATGTTTAAAAGGGTTATTGCTGGATTGTTCCCTTAAGTATTACAAAATGTCCTTTTTTGTCTCTTTTTATGGCCTTCATTGTGACATCTATTCTGTCTGATGTAAGTATTGTTACCCAGCTTTTTTTTATGTCCATTTTCTTGAAATATATTTTTCCTCCTTTCACTATCAGTCTGTGTCAATCTTTTGTTCTGAGTTAGTCTCTTATAGATAGCATATATGTGGGTCATGTTTTCTTATCCACTCAGCTACCCTGTGTCTTTTGATTGGTGCATTTAATCCATTTACCTTTAAGGTTATTATTGACATGTACTTCTTCATTGACATTTTTTCCCTTTGTACTTGTATTCTTCTCTGTCTCTCTCTGGTTCTTCATCTTTGTAAAGCAGACCCTTTGGCATCTTTTGCAAAGCTGGTTTGATGGTGATGTATTCTTTTAGCCTTCTTTTGTCTGGGAAACTCCTTATTTCACCTTCCATTTTGAATAAGAGCCTTGCTGGGTAGAGTATTCTTGGTTGCAGGCCTTTGTTTTCCATTACTTGGAATATTTTTTGTCATTCCCTTTGGGCTTGTAGTGTTTCAGCTGAGAAATCATTTGATAACCTTATCAGAGCCCCCTTATATGTTATTAGCTGTTTCTCTCTTGATGCTTTTAGAATTCTCTCTTTGTCTTTGAAATTTGTCATTTTAACTATGATGTGTCTTGGAGTGGTTCTGTGTGGGTTCATCTTCATTGGGACCCTCTGTGCTTCTTGAACTTGAGTAATATTTTCAGTCATCAAATTAGGGAAGTTTTCTATCATTACTTTTTCAAACAGGTTTTCCATCCTTTGTTTCTCTTCTCCTTCTGGTATCCTATGATATGGATATTATTGTGTTTCATATTATCCTGCGGCTCTCTTAAAACCTCTTCATTCTTTTTCAGTCTTTTTTCATTTTGTTGCACTGTCTTGTAATATTTTTCTATGTTGTCCTCCAGCTTATTGATCTGATCCTGTGCTTCCTCTAGCCTGCTGTTGATTCCTTCTACTGTATTCTTCAATTTGGAAATTGTAATCTTCATTTCCTCCTGGATCTTATTGATAGTTTCTATGTCCTTTTTAATGCTGGTATAGTTCTCAGTAAGTTCCTTGTAGTTCCCCTGGAGTTGTTGGGGTTTTGTTTTGTTTGTTTGTTTGTTTGTTTGTTTTTGAGCTCATTGAGCTTCTCTATCATCAATATTTTGAATTCCATGTCAGATAGTTTTCATTCCTCTATTTCATTTAGCGATCTTTCTGGGGACTCCTCATTTCCTTTCGGTGATGGACTGATTCTTTTTCTCCCCATTTTTAGGTGTCTCTTCTTGTTTGCTTTCACTTTTTATATTGGGATTTTTTTGAGTTCCTGTCTTTGTGGTATGACCTTCTGTCATTTAGAGGTGTACTTTCTTTACTTCCTGGATTCACCTCTGGTGACATCATATAATTCCATAATCTGGACCTAGTCAGCCTGTTAGAGTCAACCAGAGATCCACTGTCTTCGTGCATTTCAGGTTTTAATCCAATTGATCTGTGCTCAGCTATCAGGTGTATGCACCACTGGGCAGGACCAATCAATCTGTGATTAGTGGTCCCTTAGGCACCACTGGGCAGGGCCAATTAATTCATTTGTAATCCAATCAATCTGTAATCAGCCACCAGACTCAGGCACTGCAGGGCTGGAGAGATTGATTTCAGTTGTAAATTAGCGAATCTGTGATCAGGCACCAGACTTAGGCACCACTGGGCAGGGCAGATTGCTTCCAGTGGGAGGGGCTATAAGGACCCCTCAGGAAGAAGCTAGTTGGTCTAGAATAGTCCACCTGTGGTGTGGGCGATGAGTCAGCCCTGGGACCCTTTGTGCTGCTCCCCCATTTTTCTCCTCCAAGCCACTGCTCCAAACTCTCCCCAGACGTCTCTAGTCCACTCAGCCCTCCCTCTGCTGGAGCCCAGGGTAAGTGAGTGCTAATGTATTTTTGTTTGTGGTCATTCCAATAATTCTCCCTCTCCTAAGCTCTCAGGCCAGTGGATCCCTTGTCTTTTTTGTTTTTCTGCTTTTCACAGCTGAATGCTATTTGGCTCTCAGCCATGTTGCTGTGGGTTGGGAAGCCCAGCTGGGAGTTTAGAACCCCGTCTCCTCAGGTGGAGCCCCTGCTTCCTCCCTTAGGCTGCTGCCGCCTGTGGGAGCCCAGCCAGCCCTCTCTCGTCTCCACAGTTCCTACTAGTCATGTTGTGATGAATGAAGCGGCCTCTTCTGTTCTGTCTGTGGTTATGAGGTTTCTTTCCAGCTGGTGTTCTGTTGGTTATTACAGATGATTTTTTTCTCAATTAAGTTGTAATTCCAGGTTGGTCCTGGGAGGAAGATTGGTGTACCCCCCCTTACTCCTCCACCATCTATGGGTCTCTAGAACATGTTATTTTTTAAATATTAAATTGTAGGATAATATGATGATGATATTCTTTGATTGATATCAAAGTATCAACTGTTTTAGTGTTAATATATGAAGTTCTGAACAAGAGAAGCTACTTGGATTTTTTTTCCTGTTCTCTAAAGCCAAGAACAAGAAATAGCCCTCACACATTGATGCATCAGACAGATGAGCCAGGATTCATGTATCCCTAGGTCTACCCGTTAATTATGTTCTGTGACATACTCCTGGCTAAAGAATGTTTCCTTAGAGACCACCATGTTTCCCCAATGACTTGGCATATCTATAAAAGGCTAAAAGGCTAGACTAGAAAACCAGGGGAAGGTGTTATTCTCCTCTGTTTTCATAATGTAGTCAATAAGTTCAGATTGCTTTCACAGAGTTACAGAACTAACTGGATCCATGAGAAAAAAATACATCTACTAGGCTTTTTCTTAGAAAAATAAAATAAAACCAGCAGTAACTGAGTAAATTGAGCAAATAAACTGCCAACTTTCCTGCTAAAATATAGTTAATGCCAATGCCTTCCAATCATCTCCAGTAACTTCTCAAGAAGAAATCACCTTTCCCCAACTCCAAATCAATAAATGTGAGTTTATTGATTTTTTTAAACCTTTTTTTTTTTTTACAATAATTACACCTCCTGCCATTGTACTGCATACTAATTTAGGTCATGGGTGCAGCACTACACATCAATTACTGAAGACTGTAAAAATAGGAAATTCTATGTCCCATTTTTGGTGATACAGAGGGTTCTGTCATAAGTGATGTCTTCCAGCAGTCAGCAGAACATTTGACATATGATTTGTCTGATTATAACAAGCAGTATCCAGAACTAAAATTTTAAAAACCCTGAAATTTGATACTGATTAAGGGGGTGCAGCACAGGTAGGTTGCCGTGTCTTCCTACTCAATGAAATTTAATTTCCAAACATGTAATATTCAATTTACTTCTTTCCTATATGAGTTAGCAATCTTACTAGCAGACTTTAGAAGAATTAGCCCTGGCTGGTGGCATACTGGATAAGCCATTGGCCTGCAAACACAAAGGTCACAGGTTCGATTCCCAGCCAGGGCACATAACCAGATTGCAAGCCAGGTCTCCAGCCAGGTCCATAGCAGGAGGCAGGTGAAAGGCAACATACAGAGAGGGGATGTTTCTCTCCCTCTCTGCCTCTCTTCCTTCCCTTCTCTCTAAAAATAATAAATAAAATCTTTAAAAATGAACAATTTCTAAGAAAATAATTTATCAATTATGTATCACTGATTATTATCTAGACCACCAATTGTATTATTTTTCTCAAAAACAATGAAATACAAAAACATGAGATTAGAATCATCTCTTCTTCTAGAAGTATTTGTCATATCAGGCAAATTGGCACTTTCAAGAATGAGTTCCAAGTGAATCATAATTGTGTCTCCAACTAAGCTTAGGGATTATGTTATGCTAATGGCTCGTTTCCCTCCATCTATATTATTAACTTAATGTGGGTGCATGGCTCACAGTTTGTGCTCACATTCTGAGGTCAGCATTTCTTCATTTCTTTAAAAAGCCTAATACTGGTTGATACCACTTTTTTGTTTGTAATGTGATTTAGTTGCACTTTCAGTAATGTTTTCAGATTTTAAAAAGAAAGAGAACAATTTCTTACTGACAGTTATGTTTTCAATATATAACAGAAGGAGGAGAGCAATGATTTGGTTGAAGAGTTAGATATTGAAGCAAGAATCCCACCCTCTTTGTTCTCCCTGCATCTTCAAGTTCTTAAGGGGTTGAAAATGACTAAGACAATCATCTTCTTCTTGAACTGTAACCTAAATTGACAGAAGCAGAGAGGTTTTCCCCAGTCACTTGTCTAAAAAGTAAGAGACTTTGACTGTTCTGCCAGAATAGCTAATAAGCTGCCATTCTCTTTATCTCCCCTAAATGCTGTCTCCTGGTGATTTACCTATAACATATTCCTCAGTTTTCTCAGCAGCCTGACTTCTGAAATGCACGTTGGAACTCACATCGACTCATAGTATATACGCCAAGCAAACAGATTCTTCTATCTATGCATTAGAAATAAGAAAAACCTGACTGTGTGTAGGGAGGAAGGAAAGTAAAAAATTCTGGTTTTACTCATTTGCATATTACATTCCGATGTTTTACCATTTCCAAATAATTTGCAGATGGGAAATTAGGCACCTTGATGCTGGTAATTACCATTAGGGCTGTTGTGGTGGCAGGAGAAAACAGTCAAAGGATTCATTTTTCTTCCAAGATAATCATACTTTTCAAATTCATCTGAATTATAGCCAAAGGATTACTTCGTATCTGTCTGTACAAATGCTTTTTCCACCAGTCTTGGATGTAAAAAGAAACCACCTCATTGTAATAAAAAGTATTCCCAAGTCAGCTGTAGTTGCCCAGCACTGAAATAGACTAGTGTTTTTATAGCAGACAGGTAGTCCAAGATTGGCTGTGGTTCCTGTTTCTAAATGAGTCTGACAGCTCAGAGGGTCAGTCTTTATGACCCTTCTGGTGGCACACATTTATCAGAATTGTGAAAAGGACAAGAAGATACTCTGGTCTCTGGGATGGGGAAAAGACCCTTAAAGGAAATGACAAAGACATTCTTATAATTTATGACTTCTCTATCTCCTGAGAGCCTAGTATGTCATCATATTACAATGATGAGTGAGGAAAGGGGACTGGATTAAGTTAAATCAACTGAGCCTTCAGCCTGAATTCCTGCCAGGCATTTCCAGGTGATGGGACTATTCCAGACAGGCCTACAGTAAAAAAAAAAAAAAAAAAAAAAAAATGTCAAGTTCATCTTTCTGCCAGCCTGCCACACCTAAAAAGTCATGTGTATCATGCTAAAATTCTAAATGCTCATATGTGTATCTGCATATACCAGCATTTATATTTATTGAGTATTAAAATGGTGCTAATTTCTCAGGAGCGAGGCCTATAAAGAAATAGCTTAATTGCCATTTTATATAATAAAAATTTGTAAAGTTAGAGTAATTTTTCCTGAGGTACATAATAAAATTATGAGCTTTGGTACCTCCAAGTAGATGATTACTTTTCACATTCAGTAAAAGAAATAATGTAGGAGATACAACTATTTTCTCCTAATGCTCTCTTAGTATAGAAACACTTAGTTAAATTATTTGTTTATTTTATCTCCATTGATTTAAAAATGCCACCGTTTATACATCAAATCATCATATACATTTGTTTTTATCTATTTTTCTTGTCTCCATTCCTTCATTACTAAAAATTTTATTAACATAAAGTGAATTTTTTTACTTACGCAGAAAACTTAATGGCTTAATTGTACCAAATTTTATTATCAATCCTTTTATTATTGTTGGCTATTTCTTTCTTTAAAAACCATTCATTAGAAAAGCATAATATTAAGTGATGAGAATATAGGAAAGTAATTCTATGACTAGAGAATAAGTAATGATTTCTTAAATAAGATATAAAAATTAGCCATAAAAATAAGTGACAGTACATTAAAAATTAAGAGTGTTAGCCCTGACTAATGTTAATGAGTCCTGGTATAGCTCATTGGATTGGTGCCGGCCTGTGAAACCAAAGGTTGCTGGTTTGATTCCCAGTCAGGGCACATAACAAGGTTTTAAGCCAGGTGTCCAGCCAGGCCCCCAGCTGGAGGCAGGTGAAAGGCAACCATACATTGATATTTCTCTTCCTTTCTTCCTCCCTCCCTACCCTTCTCTCTAAAAATAATGAGAAAAATCTTTTAAAAAAGAATGTTAGTTCACCAAAGAAATCATTAGAACAGTGAAAAGGTAAGATGAGCAGGAGGAATCTTTTACACAGTCCCCTTTGATCAATTCATATGGTGAAAGAGGACTTGATAAAGATTCTATTTAAAAACTGAAATATCTCAAAAAAAAGTCCAAAAGACAAACCACCTTGAATAGTCACTTTAAAGAGTATATTGTAATGGTCAACAAGTGTAAGAAAAAGATGTTCACCCTCATGTGTTATTTTGTATGTTGAAATGAAAGCACAGTTGTACTGCAGCTGGGGGGCAACGGACTAGCTTCGGGCGCCAGCCCAGGGCAGTACAAGTGGTTGTCCCCTGTCAGCTCTCAGCAGGCACATCTGATGCGGGGATGGGGCTGTCCTGGATACATCTTCCACACCACCATCTACTTGTCACAGTGCCTCCTTCATTGATCTGACCTCCACAGGTGGTTAGAACAGATAGCCTTCCTCGCTACCTGTTCTACCACCACAAGGATTTTATCTTCTACCAGCACCATGTTCCCCGGCAGCACGGGTGCCCCTCTCAATGGGTCAGATCTGCCCTCACTGCCTTCCTTTGTTGACATGGATCACGTCTGTGGAGTGGGGCGGGGGGGGGGGGGGGTGCTTTATTGTTAAGGACAGGTCCCCAATTCCTTCTCCCCCACCTATTCTGGTCATTAATCTAGGCTTTAATAAAAGGAGTCTCCTTCCTGGAAAACAAACAAACAATAAAAGTTGTGAAAAAGTAGCACATTTCACTGCACAGCATCAGAATGACTAAAAGCAAGATCCCCAGGGCTGGCGGTGATCTGGAGAACCTGGAACTCTCCCACACCACTGGCAGGAGTGTGAAGTTTGCATTCGCATTGAAAGGCTGTTTGCATCCACGAGGCCTATGAAGTCTGAATAAGCATAATTACCTCACCCAGATTTCTAAATTGACTTAAAAGAAATGTATAGATTTGATTACCCAAGTGTGTACAAGAACATTTACAGCAGCATTTTTTGTACTAATCTTGACTGAAAATAAGCCAATATCCATCAACAGTGGAATTGCATAAAAGCACTATGGAATATTCATGCAATTGAATTGTATCCAGAAACAACATAGATGAATCTAACCACAAAATGTACAAGATAAATCAAATACAAAAAATTACATATCTTATAATAATTCTACTTCTATAAATTTCCAAATAGAACTGATAGATAGTGCTGGAAATCTGTGGTATTGGAAAAGAGGTGGTATTAGTGACTTAGAAGGCAGGAGAGGTACTGAGATAGAAGAAATTTTAAATCAGAGTTTATCAACAAAGACTAGGCATGCTACACTTGACAAACTAAACCTCAGCCTATATATATAGCGTGATAATCATATATTTATTTTTATTGACATAAAATATTCTACTAGTTGAATATTATATGTCGATAATTAGTGCATCAGTGATTTGACATTTATATATGTACATTATGAAGTAATACACACAATAAGCCCAGTTACCTTCTGTGGCATACAGAGCTATTACAGTATTATTGACTATGTTCCCTATGCTGTATATTAAACCCCATCACATTTGTTTTATAACTAGAATTTTGTCTTTCTTAATATCCCTTTTCCATATCTGAGTCTGATTTTGTTTTGTTTTTCTGATTCCACATGTTCAGTAGCTACAATAACACAGTACTTGTCTTTTCTCTGCCTGACTTATTTAATTTAGCATAATACCCTCTAGGTTCGTCAATATTATCACCAATGGCAAGATTTTTTTTCACATTTAGCAAAATGTTTTATTTTGTGTTAGACTTTTAATCACTATTTTAAAGTATATTTCATTGATTATACTGTTACGATTGTCCCACTTTTTCCCCCTTTGCCCTCCTCCACTCAGCAACCCTTTTCCCTTCAGCATCCCACCCCCTTAGCTCATGTCCATGCGTAGTGCATATAAATTCTTTGGCTTCTCCATTCCCTTTACTATTCTTAACATCCCCCTGTTTATTTTAATCTTTACCTTTTCCCCCATTATCCCCCTTCCTACCCCCCATAAGTAACTCTCCATATGGTCTCCATATCTATGATTCTGTTTCTGTTCTGGTTGTTTGCTTAGCTTGTTTTTATTTTTTAGATTCACTTGTTGAGAGTTGTTTGTTGTTATTTTACTGTTCATAGTTTTTATCTTCTTCTTACATAAGTCCTGTAACATTTCATATAAGGACTTGGTGATGATGAATTCCTTTAGTTTTACCTTGTCTGGGAAGCACTTTATTTGTCCTTCCATTCTGAATGATAGCTTTGCTGGATAGAGTAATCTTCTTTGTAAATCCTTGCTTTTCATCACTTTGAATACTTCTTGCCAGCCCCTCCTTGACTGCAAAGTTTCTTTTGATAAGTGGCAAGGTTTTATTCTTGTTTACAGCTGAGTAATATTCATTGTGAATGTGTGTGGTGGAGGAGGGTTATCCAAAAATATTGCTAAAACTGATGTGAAAGAGCTTACTGCCTATGTTTTCTTCTAGAAATTTTATGTTTTTAGGTTTTACATTCAAATATTTAATTTACTTTGAATTTATTTTTATTGTGATATGAGATTTCATCCTGTTTCACTCTTTTGCCAGTATCTTCCCAGTTTTCCACCAGTAAGAGTCTCTTCAATAAGAGACTCTTATTGAAGAGACTCTCTTTTCTCCATTGTATATTCTTGCCTTCTCTGTCATAGATTAATTAGCCATGTAAGTGTCGGTTTATTTCTGGGTTCTCTATTCTATTCCATTGGTTTACTGGACGGAACCCCAAAACACCCAGAATTATCTTCTGGAGAGTGAGCTCCTCATAGTACAGGCTTTCCCTCTTAGGTGAATTCTAGGACCCCACCTGTATCAGCCTGCCACTTGGTGGTGTTGTGAGAGGCTGAGTTCAACTTTGGTGAATTTTTATTTTGAAGACTTTATGATGAGTGATTTATAAGCGTACCAGCCCACACTGCTGAGTGTACAGCAAGTTTTGACCAAAAATGTCATGACCCTCATGCCGCACTCATGTACTCTTATACTCCCAATCTTACCCCAAGCAGCTTTTTTAATTTTTTGTTTCCCTGGATGAAGAACGTTCTCAAAAGGAGACATTTTGCTGATGTGGAAGAGGTGAAACAAAAAATGGCAGAAACACCAAAAGCATCAAAATCAACACGTTCATCACTGTTTTGAGCACTGGAAAAATATCTTGATAAATGTATTCCATCATACAGGGAATATTTTGAAGGTGACTGAAATTTAAACATGTAAAATGAAATACACAATTTTTTATAAATACATTCAAGGTTTTTTGTGTCCTCTCTTATATAGAGCATGTCTGTTTCTATACCAGTTTGATACTGTTTTGATTATTATAGCTTTGAAGTATAGTTTGAAATCAAGGACCATGATGCTTCCAGTTTCATTCTTTTTTTAAGTTACTTTGGCTCTTTTAGGCCTTTTGTGATTCTATGTAAATTTTAGAATTCTTTATCTCATTTCTGTGAAATATGACATTAGTATTTTGATAGGAATTATACTGATGCTGTTTCTGGCTTTGGATAGCATAGACATTTTAACAATAGTAATTCTTCCAATCTGTGAGCATAGTATTAGTATTCCTTTCCATTTGTTTATGTCATTTTCAATTCCTTTCATCAATATCTTATAGTTTGCAGAGTACAAGTCTTTCACCTGTACATCTGTAGTCTAGATGAACTCTAGGTTAAAATTATTTCTAGGCATTTTATTCTTTTTGATGTAACTGTATAAATAGGATAGTTTCCTTCATTTTGTTTTCTGATAGCTCATGATTAGTGTATAAAAAATGCAACATATTTTTGTATATTTTGTATTCTTTAATTTTATTGAATTCTCTTAGTACTTCTAGCAGTTTTGTTTTTATTTTTTTGGTAGGGTTTTCAGGGTTTTCTATCTATAGTATTATGTCATCTGCATATAATAAGAGTTGCTTTTTGTCTTTCCATTTTGGATTTTTAAATTTTTCTTGTCTAATACTGTTTGTAGAACTTCTACTATGTTTAATAAAAGTGGCAGAAGTAGGCACAGATTGAGCAGAGAGTTAAGCACAAGTCATAAAATTACCTAAAGGCTGTTTTTTCTTTTAGTAACACTTCAAGGGGATAAGCATATTTCTAGACTTTAACTACTGCATAAATATTTTTTAAAGTAGACTCATTTTTAAATACATGAATAAATTATTTTATTGTCACAGTGCTTAAAGAAAATCAGGATATATATTTTTAGCAAATATACAAGTAGACTCAATTATACATTTCAGAAAACTCACTAATCAATATTAAATACAAAGATACTCATTTAAAAAAAAGACAAGATGGGGCAGGTGTGTTCAAAGACTACAAGCATGTCTTTATATGTGAAAAAAAGGAGCATATGGCCAAAACTATATGAAAAGGTGGTCAACTTGACTAACTTACAATTACATTCATATTAAATCAGTGAAATATTATATAATGTCATGGTCTAAGGAGGAAATAGTCTAAAATACTATGGGGAGAAATTTAACCATATTTAGAGTGGACTTTACCAATATCAAAATTGAAATACCCGTATCCTTTGACTCAACAATTCTACCTTAAGGAGATTATTATATAATCATACTTCTACACAAAGCCTTAAAGGATAATTTTGAAGGCGATATTCTCTGTAGTAGGAAATACATATAAAAATATAAATGTAAATATATATATGCAGATATGTTAATTCACATAATTTAACTTGGAAAATCCATTTTAAGATAATTTATTATGCTATATAAAAATATCCAGAACAGCATGTCCTTTTGATTGACACCAAAAATATAACTGTACATAAAACACTTTTGGATGAATCTACAACATCAATTAACAAAGAAATTTTAGAAGTTTGATGTTCGGAATGTCTAACTTTTTATAATTTTCATATATGGTTTGGAGTTTTATATAAGCATATATTAGTTTATAATAAAAAAGAATGTCATTCCTATGAATTTCAAAAATTAAATTTTTCTAGTTACTAGAAAAATTTTACTAAACAGAAAAAATTTACTGTTACTAGATAACAGTAAATATACTGTTATCCTGCTACTTTTAAAACTGCATTGTATAAATATTACATTATTTTGTTTAAACATGTTAAATTGCTAAAGTGAAGCTCACAATTTCTGATGGAGCAGTTAGCAAAATGGAGAAGTATTAAAATAAGAATCAGAACATAAGGATTCTGTTTCTAAATCTAACTGGTTTCAAATCCATGCTTTGTCATTTACAACTGCCATGTCAAATACTTCAATTATCCTCTCTGATGCTGTTTCTTTTTGTTAAAACATATTAATATAATTTTTTCTAAGTATTGTATTTATAGGATTAAGTAAAGGAAAGCATAGAAAATCAGGTTGTTTTATTTTTATAGCTGTTCTTAATTGAGCTCAACTCTTTAGGCTATTGTATCAAGGAGCAAAAAAATACTAAATTTGTATCAATCACTCTGTGAATTTTCTGGTTCTACCCTCTGCTTTCTAGAGTAAGATAAAATCTGTCTTCAAAATTGTTCTTACTTACAGGTGTTTCCTGTCCACAGTGGACAAGTTTCTAAAACTCTCTGAACTTCAAGGCTTTTGCTGATCAGCAAACCCTCTCCTGATCCTGAAGCCAAGAAAAGACTTCCATGTTTTCTGTCAAAACACCTCCAGACAGTTTTGCTAACCCAATACTGCCAACTAGTTTACCTGCAATCCCTGAATGCTTCCAGCCACTCCTGCTGGTAGCATTGCTGTCTGTCACAGGTTCTGCTGCTATTAGGTCTCCTGCTGCTACTATTGTTGGTATCTGCTGAAAAGGAGAGAATTTTTTTCACACACATTCTCAAAAGACTTTTGGGTGACAAAATAATTATTTTGTTTACTGCTTTTGTTCCGTCAGGTATTTTTTTTTTTCCATTTTTATTGAGATATACTTGACCCGTATACCTGAAACTAATATAATGTTATAACATAATAATTCAACATATGAATATTTGCACAATGATTATGTGTACTTAACATTTATTACCACACATGATTAAAATTGGTTTTCTTTGTGATGTGAACTTTTAAGGTCTACTTGCTTAGCAACCTTCAATTATATTGTACAGTATTATAAAATATACTAGGTCTGTCCCAAAAGTATCAAGCCAATGTCAATATAATTAAAACAGTCTGTGCAGCCAATACTTTTGGGACAGACCTTGTATTCACCATACTGTATAGTATATGACCAGGACTTACTATTTTGTAACTGAACGTATTTTTGTTCGCTTTTCTTTTTTAGATTCCACATGTGAGATCATAAGGTATTTGCCTTTTCTCTGTTGGCTTATTTCATTTAGTGTAATGCTTTCAAAGTATATCCATATCATTATAAATGGCAGGTTTTTTATGGCTGAGTAATATTTTATGGTATGTATGTATATCTGATTTTTTTAAAGATTTTATTTATTATTTTTAGAGAGAGAGGAGGGAAGAGAGGCAGAGAGGGAGAGACATTAATGTATGGTTGCCTTTCACCTGCTTCCAGCTAAAGACCTGGCTGGAGACCTGGCTTGCAACCTGGTTATGTGCCCTGGCTGGGAATTGAACCAGCAACCTTTGGGTTTGCAGGCTGGCGCCTATCCACTGAGCCACCAGCCAGGGTCTAGATTTTCTTTATCCATTTATTGATAAACATTTAATTTTTTTATTTTTTTATTGTTGTTCTATTATAGTTGTCTCATTTGTCCCCAGTTGCTCTCCCCTGCCCTGCCCACATCTCCCCTCTCTCGTAGTCAATTTTATCCTGTTATCCATGTCCATGGGTCATTTATACTAGTTCCTTGGCTAAACCTTTCCCCTTTCTTATCCCTTTCTCTCCTCCCCTTGGTCACTGTCAGTCTGTTACTTGTTTCCATGCCTCTGGTTCTATTTTGCTCATTTGTTTGTTTTGTTCATTAGGTTCCTATATTAGGAAAGATCATATGGTATTTGTCTTTCACTGACTGGCTTATTTCACTAAGCATAATACTCTCTAGTTCCATCCATGTTGTCACAAAATGTAGGAGTTCCTTTCTTTCTGCTGTGTAGTATTCCATTGTGTAAATGTACCACAGTTTTTTGATCCATTCATCCACTGATGGGCACTTAAGCTGTTTCCAGCATTTGGCTATTGTAAATAGTGCCGCTATGAACCCAGGAGAGCCTAGGTTCTTATGAACTGGTGTTTCAGGATTATTTGGATACAATCCCAGCAGTGAAATCACTGGATCAAAAGTCAGTTCCAGTTTTCATTTTCTGAGGAAACTTCATACTGTTTTCCATAGTGGCTGCACTAGTTATATTCCTACCAACTGTGCTACACTAGAGTTCTCTTTTCTCCACATCCTTGCCAGCACTTGTGGTTTGATTTAATTAACACCATTCTGACAGGTGTGAGATGGTATCTCATGGTGGTTTTAATTTTTATGTCTTGACTTAAATAATGCTGCAATGAACATGGGGTGCTGATATTTTAAATTAGTGCTTTTGATTTCTGCTGGATAAGTACCCAGAAGTAGAATTATTGAATTACATGGTTAACCAATATTTAATATTTGAGGAACCTCCATACTGTTTCCATAGTGATTGCACCAATTTATATTACTACCAACAGTGTCCAAGGGTTCCCTTTCTTTCACACTTTCTTCAACATGTGTTTTTTCTTGTATTTTTTAATAATAGCCATTCTGACAGGTTTGAGGTGATACCTCACTGTGATTTCCATTTGTGTTTCCTTGGCAATCAATAACAAGCACTTTTTCATGTATCTGTTGGCCACCTGGGTGTTTTCTTTAAAAATGTCTATTCAGATCCCCTGTGCATTTTTAATTAGGCTTTTTTGTTTTTTTTTACTGAGTTTTATGAGTTTTTAGCTATATTTTGAATCTAAACTCCTTGTTAGATATATAATTTGCAAATACTTTCTCCCATTTGGTAGGTTGCCTTTTCATTTTATGAAAAGTCATAAGAGATGGTTCCCTTTGCTCTACAGGAGACTGTTAGTTTCATAGAGTCCCATTTGTTTTTTGTTTTGATGTTTTTGTTTTTGATTTTTTACATTAAAAAAATTATTGCCAAGGTTCTCAAGATTGCTTTGGCTTTGCAGACTCTTCTGTGGTTCCATTCCAATTTAAGGGTTGCTTGTTATGTATTTATATATTTTTTCGAAAAATGCTATTGGAATTATGATAGGGATTGTAATGAATCTGTAAATTTCTTTAGGTAGCATGGACTTTTTACAATATTAATTCTTCAAATTCATGAGCTCACAATATCTTTCCCTTCATTTGTATCTTTTAAAATTTGTTTTATTGTTGCCTTATAGTTTTTAGTGTGTAAGCTTTTTACCTCCTAGGTTAAATTTAACCCTAGTATTTTTTTTATTGGTTCAGTTGTAAATGGGATTGTTTTTATAATTTATTTTTCTAATAGATTTGTAGTGTATAGAAGCAACTGATTTTTGTATATTGATCCTGCATTTAATGATTTTATTTATTATTTCTAATAGTGTTTTTTGTGGGGGAGTGGAGAGTCTTAAGATTTTCTATTCATTAATATCATGTCATCTGAAAATAGTGATAGTTTTACCTCTTTTTTAAAATTATAGTAACTTTTATTTCTTTTTCTTGCCTAATTTCTCTGGTCTAGACTTCCAGTACGATGCTGAATAAAAGTAATGAGATAAAGCACCCTTGCCTTTGTCCCTGTCTTAGAGCAAAACCTTTCAGCTTTTCACTGTGACTATGATGTTAGCTATGTCATAGATGACCTTTATTATGTTCAAGTATTACAAACTCTGTACCCCTCTTTACTAACAGAGGTTGATAGGTTTTAAAATCCTGGGTGGATATTGAATTATTTCATAATTCATGATTTTACTGCATTTATTGAGATGATCATCTGATTTTTAATTTTTATTTGTTAATGTGGTGTATCATGTTGATTGATTTGTAGATGTTGACTTATCTTTTCATCCCTGTAATAAACCCCACTTGATCATGATTTATGATCCTTATAATGTAATGTTTAATTAGGCTTATTAATATGTCTTTGAGGATTTGTGCATGTATGTTCATGGTTATTGACTGATAATTTCCTTGTCTTGCACCACCCTAGCCTAGTTTTGGTATCAGGGTAATGCTGGCTTCATCAAGTGAGTTTGGAAGTATTGCCTCCTCTTTTCTTTTTTGGAACAGATTGAGAAGATATGGTATTAATTATCATTTTCCAGGGAAGCCACTGGTTCCAGACTTTTTTTGTTTGTTGGCAAGAAAAATAGTTATTTTAAATATTGTTTCCAGTAAAATTTCCCCAAAGCACTGAGATACAAGTCATTGAAGATTAGCTGAACAGAACTATTTTGTCTTCATTCTTTTAGCATAGTGAGTCTTCTTTTTTAATACTTTCATTGTCAAGAGTGTTTCTCTGTTCTGTGGAATTATGATGTATCTTGGTAGGCTTTGTAGACTGCCCATAAATAAGCTCCTAGAAGAAGCTTATAAAAATGTCTAGACATATGGAATCTTTGTGGCAAACAGATTGTGATAAAAGAAGGAGTCACATGTCCTCACCGTCTCCACCATATGTATACACATGCCAGTGCATTATACATGAAATATCATTCCCACTTTCTAAAGAATAAAAGAGAAAGATAAATTATTTAAGACTATATGAAAATACATTCCCAAATTCCTCACAGGTTTTGTAACACCAAATTCTTTTTTTCCTATAATAGTAGCTACACTCTCTACCTCTCACTAAGTTCTTTCAAAGTACAATTGAAATAGCAAATGTGAGGCTTACTGCTTACCATAAAGGAACACAAAAAATATAGAAAACTCATAGCACTAAAACTCTGTCTCCACAATTTATGCAAACAGCACAGACCAAGACATACAAAGTATTGTTCTCTTAGAATAGTTTTACATCTCTATATAAAGCACATTACATCATGACAAAATCTGGAGCCTAAGCATGAAGTCTTTAACCAAGGGAGTGGGTAACAAGAGCAGAAATGTGTCCTGTGTCAGTTTTTCCATTGATTGCATGACATAAATTCACTAATGCATTCAACACGATAGCTTTTGAGCACTATTTGTTAAGGCATTATTTTAGACTTCTCTCAGCCCCAGATTCTTCCTCAATATAGAGTGAGGAGAAAAGAATTGGTCTCGTCTAGAAGAGTGCTATCTACTAAGTTCTAAATTCTTTGATAAGAAAGACAATTGAGAGAACATTCTTAAACATAGCCAACTCTGAGGAATACTTACATTTAGAAGGCACTGAAAATAACCATATGATACTAATGGAATTCTGAAGATAATATTTTTACTGATAATATTTTAGAAGTTTATAAGATTTCTTATAATATAGGGAAATTCATGCATCCCACATCTCCAATTCCTGAAATTTTTTCATAATATAATTGAAGGTAATAATAGAACATCTGACAGCATAAATTTCCTGGGGGGAGTATAAAAGGATTTGTTGATTCATAGATATTCAATCTGTAAACCATAGCACACAGACTATTACACTTGGCAGCTATTTTATTATATCTTCTTTGATTTTTCTAAACAGTTTTTCAAGATTGGGTGTAAATTATACCACAGTTTGTATGGGTCTACTCCTTCCGAGTTGTGTCATCATTTTGGTTAAATTTCTATGAGCTATGCCTCCCCTGAAGTGGTAGTTATCTTTGAAGACTCACAATTGTGCTTTGGCTTTGCAAGATATATGGTCTTTGAAATTATCATCTAAATGACTAAAGAAATCCTATTCTGAGATACAACAGGGTTACTATTCACCACATGGACTGTTTCAAACGGTGGCTAATATCATTCTTGCAATATATCGTCCACAGAAGAAATATGCAGGTTGTATATTAGTGCTTTCCCTCACTGTTTCACCCTGAGACTTAAACTGGATCCATGTGTTTAGTAAGACCTGTATAAAGAAACAGGATCACACTATTTTATGTCTATAGGGGATAGAGCATTGCCTGATATTAATTTATTAGGACAAGAGCACCCATTACCTATCAATTTAAGATAATCAGAGTGAAAGGAATGATTGAAGAGGAAATTGAGGTTGTTTGCCAATTCTAAATAGCACTGTTTTGTGATAAGTGCACCATGTTTTTGTATCTGAATTTATTTCAAAATATCCTGTAAGTGCCACCTCATGTAATTCCTAACATACAGTTTTGTGAATAATTAGAGCACGTTCAATAATAATAAAAATGATAAAATAAGAACAACTAATGCACTTTCTTTATGCCAGTGTCTATTCTCTTTACAAATAATAATTTAATCCCCACTATTGCTATGTGAGTTAGGTACTTTTCATGTATCTGCTTTACAGCTAAAGAAAATAAATCAAAGACAGGTTAAATTACTTGTCCAAGGAAACAAAGTTAACAAATGGTGAAGCCAGGCATCAATGATAGTCTAACTAGGCAAGAGTCATATAACTCCTTTGGCAAATGTATGTTTCTTTGAGGAAGTCTTTTTTAAGATTAAGAAAAAGAAAAAGACTCTTAAGAGACCCTGAACTACTGATTAGAGTAAAAATAAATGAGCAATATTCTTGCTTAATGTATTTTCATATTTGGTAATGATCAATTTAATCACATTTATTAAAATTTTCATAAAGCCCTGGCTGATGGCTCAGTGGATAGGCATCAGCCTGCAAACCCAAAGGTTGCTGGTTCGACCAGCCAGGGCACATAACAAGGTTCCCCATTCTCTAAAAAATAATAAATAAAAAATATTTTTAAAAATTTTATAAATTATTTGTATATATGTGTGGCAGTAGAGGGACATTGAGTTTGTAGTTTCTTACCTTTCTGGGCTTGTGACATTTTTCTTTCTCTACACACATGCTCAGTCATGTAATCAAAGAGACAGTATAGAAAAATGTTAGTAGGTTCTGAAGATTACTCCTTAAAAAACAAGAATTATAATTTCAAACTAGCAGGTAGAAATTTGAAAATTTTAATGAAACAAATGTCCAAACAATAATAAAAATAGAAAACTCCAAGAACTAGATAATTAAAAACCATTAGAAAGATTAATAGGAAAAATATTTTAAGTCTCAGGAAATTTAAATTTCTATAAAAGGAGTTTTGTATTTAGCAATATGCCAGATTTACTATCTAGAGAAACTTTCCCAATGAAGAATGTATTAATGTATAGGAGGAAATATTAATTATGAGGAATTCTAAACAAATGGTAGGGATGACAATGGTTTAATCTTTTGCAATTCCCACATGAAAAGACAGTACAATTATTTATCAAAAACAAAAATTCACAAACAACATTTAGAACAAATCTAGGTGGCAAGTTTTCTATTTGGATTCCAAAAAAAATTAGGTTAAATTTTTTAAAAACAGACAAATACTATATGATCTCACCTAATACAAGAAACCATTGAACAAAACAAGTAAAATAGAACCAGAGGCATGGAAACAAGGAACAGATTGACAGTGACTAGAGGGAAAACAGGAGGAGGGAGAGGGAGAAAGGGACAAAGAAGGGGAAGAGTTTAGTCAAGGAACTAGAATAAATGACTCATGGACATGGATAAAATGTGGAGATTGACTGTAGGAGAGGAGATGGGGTGGGTAGGTTAAGAGAGTGCAATGGGGGTAAAAGGTAGAAACCAAAAACCCCACAAAACCTGCATGATATCCATATTACATAAGGCGAAAAGCAAAGGGAAGCTGTAAGGCACCTGACACAGGTGAGAGCAGCAGAAATTGTTGTGGGCAAATTTGAGAACAGTTTTGTCCAATGACATAGTCAGCTGGCACTTAGGCTCAAAGGTAAGTACTAAAGGGCTATATGATCTTGGCTGGCCTTTAAGAACTCTCCAAATTGACTAGCCAGAGCCTGATGACAGGACAAAGCTATACCGAGGGAAGAAACTACTGAGTGGAATAAAAATTAAGCAAGATATAGGCAAACAGGAAAGAAAATAATGTCCAGATGCAATACAAATGGGCTAACAGCCTAGAAAATCTCAGAAAGCATGCTAGTCATTTTTTTTTTTTTTTTAACTCTTAGAAAATAGTGGAGAATGGAGAACTAAGTTATAAAAGTCTCTGAACCATGCTTCCCTTTAATGTTTTCTAAGACTACTTTGTATAAAAATAAGCAACAGATAATTATCCAGATTAAATTCCATGCTTATTTATTTTAGGAGAACTAAGTTTCAGAATAACATGCCTACAGAAAATAAAATTTTAATGAGTTTTAAGTCATTTGAAAATGGTGTAAGACATGAGAGGGCGATATCAATGAGAATTAAGATAAAACAGAAAAGAGATGATAAAAGTCATGAAAGGATTGTAAATTTAAAAATACTTAATGGAAATGTAATTAAAGGAAACATAGTACATAAATATAGTAGAAATTACCATTTAAACATAGAAGGTTAATATTACCATTTAAATATAGAAGGTTAAAAAGGAATTTAAAAATAAAAGTATTTAAAAAGTAGGCCCTGGCTGGTGGCTCAGTGGATAGGCACCAGCCTGCAAACCCAAAAGTCGCTGGTTCGATTCCCAGCCAGGGCACCTAACCAGGTTGCAAGCCAGGTCTCCAGCCAGATCTTTAGCTGGAGACCAGGTGAAAGGCAAACCATACATTGATGTTTCTCTCCCTCTCTGCCTTTCTCCCTTCCCCTCTCTCTGAAAAATAATAAATAAAATCTTTAAAATTTTATTTAAAAAGTAATAATGATTGAAGATAGGCAAAAGTAATTAAAAATATACCTGATCTCACTCATATGTATAATCTTATAAACAAAATAAAATGACAAAACCAGAGGCATGAATACATGGAACAGACTGACAGATGTCAGAGGAGAAGGGTGTGGGGGAGCCTGGAAGAGATTAGCCAAAGAACACACATGCCTGTATGTATAGCCCATGGACACAGACAACAAGGTGGAGAAGGCCTGTGGCAGGAGGAAGGTATGGGTAGGTGGAGGCAAGTAAAGGGGTGGGGGGAATGGGAGATATCTATAATAATGTCAACAATAAAAATAACTAAGTATCAATATGCATGATATGATGTTCAAGAAGAAACCAAAGCAGGGGAAAATAACAAATACAAAAATAAAGTATAACAAAAAATATTCATGGTATTAAAATATGAAAATTCATATTGAAAAAGGCATACTGATTATCTAAAAATTTTGGTCCAGGATGACCAACCCTAAGGCAGGTTTTATTAAAACTATTGCATTTGAAAGAAAAAAATTTTTTTAAACCAAAAGTTGACTTGGGCATCAAAACAAAATTTATATGAATTAGAAAATCATACAATCATTAAACTTTCAACAGGAATGCTTTTTGTCAAAAAATAAATGTAAGTCAACCTAAAATCTGGTTAGACTGACTTTCTAGTGTAAAGGCATGAACAGGGTTCTGACAACATAGAAGAACTTGGGGAATTTTGCTCTCTTGAGCCTTCCAGCATAACTAACTTGAGAACAATCCTCAGACAACCAGATGGTATGAAGGAACTGACATTAGTTACTTACAAAATTAAAATTAAAGAAGGCTTCAATACAAAAAAGAATAGCATTCAATTACTACATGCCCTGGCATTGTAGATAAAATGCAACTATTAAAACTGGAGAAACTTGGAAAAGTTTATGGAAGAAGTAAAATTGTTCTCTTTATGTATGTGATAAAAGTATTAATATAATTTTCCTGGGAACATATGCATAATGTAGAATAAATAATGTCTGCGGACTATACAAATATTATGTCATGTTCCTCCAGAGAACTTGTATTCTTAGTGTGAAGGAAAGGAACATAAATATAATATTGAAGAAGATATGTAAAAAGCCTTATGGTCCTAAATTTGAATGGCAGTAGTATCAGTAAGTGGAAGGAGATACTAGAATGACTGTGGAATTGCTACAAGACTCCCCAAGTGATTACATTTTGGGTGATAGTAACTTTTCATGAGGTTATGTTTAAATGTCATCTTTATGGAGATGCTTTTGATATTTTGCAGAAAGAGTTGACCTTCTCTCTTCCAACATCTTATAACATTACCTATATTTCTCATATGATGAGTTCATATTATACTCATTTATATGTATTCCTAGGAAATAAATTATTTGAGCAAAAGATCCATGTCTCCTTTAGCTTCCTGTCTTTTGTCCAGTATCATATATATCACAAAGAAATTAAATCATTTAAAAAGGACAAATAGGTACTTCAGATATTAATTCTATTGATAAAAATTTAAATACTTTGAGATTTCATCAGCTAGCTCCATTATGTTCCTAAGACTACATGTGGATAGTCATAATTGACTAGTCATAATATGCTCATTGTTCTGAACTGAAAACTATGAATGGTATACATACAGTATAGTATAAATTGAGTAAAATGATACTAGAAGAGCAAAGTTATAAAAACAAGCTTACCTCCTCAATAAATCAAGCCTGAATAATTTACTGAACATGAAAATATATGAGTATATAATTTAGTTACAGAAGAAAATCTAGAAGGTTGAGCACAAAGAAATATAAAAAAATATTGCTATTGTGAAGCAAAGAGTTTTAAAAATGTTTAAAGATTCCTTGTGTTATTGATGAAAGGGACAAGCTAGAGAGAGATTTTAAGCACCAGTAAGAGACTTGGAACTTGATTTGTTTCTGCCGTGTGCCTTATGGGAAGAAAATCATTCCTGTACTCCTTAATTTTTTTTTAACATGTTAAATGTTTTATAGTCATTTGTATTTTAAAATCACTGCTTTGTAGACTTAATTCAATTTAAACAATGTAGTTTTATTTTATACTTTACTATTTAATTCTGATATGGGGTGCCTAGAAATTTATTAATTTATTTTTTGCCTTTTTTATTGTTCTTTTACAGTTGTCCCAGTTGTCCCTTTGCTCCCTCTGCCCTGCTCACCCTCTGCTCCCTCTTACACAGTCAATCTCCACCCTGTTGTCCGTGTCCATGGGTCACTTATACATGTCCCTTGACTAGACTCTTCCCTTCTTTGCCCCATTATTTCCCTTCTACCTCCCCTTGGTCAGTGTCAGCCTGTCCTTTATTTCCATGCATCTGGTTCCATTTTGTTCATTTGTTTTGTTCATCAGGTTCCTTTTACAGATTAGATCATATGGTATCTGTCTTTTGCTACCTGGCTTATTTCACTTAGCATAATACTCTCCAGTTCCATCCATGCTGTCTTGAAAGGTAGGAGTCCCTTCTTTCTGCTGCATAGTAGTCCACTGTGTAAATGTACCACAGTTTTCTGATCCACTAAGTTTTATCTACTGCTGGGCACTTAGGCTGTTTCCAGCCCTTGGCTAAATAGTGCTGCTATGAACATAAAGGTGCATAGGTTCTTTTGAATTGATGTTTCAGGATTCTATACTCCTTAAATCTTATTCATGATAGTTAAAACATAGCAAAAGAAGAGAAGGTAGGTAGAAAGGGTAGGGCTCAGAGGGCTGATGCTACATAACTATAATGTTCAGAAGTTAGGGAGAGGAGAAGGAAACAGCCAGAGACTAGACAGAGTGCTAAGTGAAGGGGAGAAGAGATCCAGGACTTGTGCATGCCTGGAAGCAGCTACTTCAACAGAGAGGAGATGAAAGCCTTTGCAAATACATGTGATAAAGTCAAGGTAGCTGAGAACTGAAAACTGACCATTGGATTTAATAGGAAAAGAGTTGGTTGGTGTAAAAAAACAGTTTTGCTGAATTGACAGGACAGAGACCTACTTGGAGATAGTTCAAGAGAAAATGGGAAAAGTGCTGAAGAATGTGAAGCCAAAGAAGATGTCTTTGGCTTTGATTTTAAGTGAGAGAAACATTTCAATAAGAAATATAAATTATATTTTTTAATTAAAAAAATGTTTAAATTATAGTTGACAATATAATGTTAGTTCCAAGTACACAACATAGTGGTTAGAAAAGATAAGACATTCATATAAATTATAAAGTGATCATCCCAATAAATCTGGTACTTGTATGACACTATATATAGTTATTACTATATTATTGCCTATACTCCCTATGCTGTACTTGACATTCCCATGACTGTTTTGTAACTACCAATTGTACTTTTAATCCTTTACCCCTTTTCCCCTACTTCCCTAATTGCCTCCCTTCTGGCAACCATCAGAATGTTTTCTGTAGTTATAAGTTTGTTTCTGTTTTGTTTGTTCCCTTAACACAGTTTTAAGATTCCACATATAAGTGAAATAATATTGCCTGTCCCTTTCTCTGACTTATTTTACTCAGCATAATACCATTGATGTTACAGATGACAAAATATCATTTTTTTTTAATGGCTGAGTCAGAATCCATGGTATACATGCACCACTCCTTTGTTATCCATTAATCTATTGATGGACACAAGTCACTTCCATATTTTGGCTATGTAAATAATGCTATGCTGCACATGTAGATGCTTATGTCTTTTAGAATTAGTGTTTTGAGTTTCCTTGGGTTAATACCCAGAAGTGGCATTGCTGGGTCCTTCTTTGCCTCATGTTATAGCCTTTATTTTAAAGTCTATTTTGTATGGTATAAGTATTATTACCCAGCTTTTATTTTTCTTTAATTTTCATTTTTATGAAATATTTTTTCATCTCTTTGCTCTCAATCTGTGTGTCCTTTGATCTTACACATGTTCCTGTAGGCAGAATATATGTGTCTTGTTTCCTTATCCATTTAGCCATCATGTTTTTTTAATTGGAGCCTATAATTCATTTACATTTAAGAAATTATTTATAGATATGTGTTATTGCCATTTTATTATTCATATTTTGATTTTTCCCTATTCTTTTTAAAGAAGTACCTTTAATGTTTCTTGCAATGCTGGTTTGGTGGTGATAATATTAGGTTTTTCTTTTCTAGGAAGCTCTTTAGCCTTCAATTCAAAATGATAGCCTTGCTGGGTAAAGCAATCTTCATTGTAGGTTATCGCTGTTCATTAGTTTGAATATCGTGTGCCAATAATTTATGGCCTGGAATGTTTCTGTTGAGAAATCAGCTGACAATCTTATGGGAGCTCCCTTGTAGGTAATTAATCACTTTTCTCTTGCTGCTTTTTAGATTCTCTCTTTGTTTTTAAGCATTTACATTTTAATTATGATATGTCATGGTATAGACTTATTTGGATACCTCTTGTTTGGGGCTCTATATGCTTTCTGAACTTGTATGTCTATTTCCTTCTCTAGATCTTGAAAGTTTTCTGTCATTATTTCTTCAAACGGTTTTTCAATTTCTTGCTCCCTTCCTTCTGTTTGAAGTTGCCTCAGAGGTCCCTTTAACTGTCATTCTTTTCTTCTTTCTGCTATTCTGATTGGCTGTTTCTACTTTCTTACCTTCCAAATTCTCTGCTTCATCTAGTCTGTTAATTCCTTCATTTTACTTATTGTATAATTCACTTCTGACTAATTCTTTTTTATATTTTCTATCTTCATTTTTATAAATCCTGCCTGTTGAAGTTCTCACTGAAATCATTGAGCATTCTTTTTTAAGTATATTTTATTGATAATGCTGTTACAGTTGTCCCAATTTATTTTCCCTTTACTCCCCTCAGCCTAGTACACTCTTTCCCTCTAGCAATCCTACCTCCTTAGTTCATATTCATGGGTCATGTATATAAGTTCTTTGGCTTCACCCTTTCCTACATTATTCTTAACTTCCCCATATTTCATCTACCAATTATGCTTCTTAACCCCTGGAAAATTTTCTCATTTCTCCCCCTTCCTCCTCCTAGCTGATAACTCTCCAAATGATTCCCATACCTGTGATTCTGTTCCAATTCTGGTTGTTTGCTCAGTATTTTTCTTTATTTTTTTTTCTTTTTCAGTTTCTGTTGTTCATAGTTGTGAGTTTGTTGTCATATTAATGTTCATAGTTCTGATTCTCTTTTTCTTAAGTAAGTCCCTTTAACATTTCATATAATAATGGCTTGGTGATGATGAACTCCTTTAGTTCATCATCACTTTACTTTGCCTCAGAAACACTTTATCTGCTCTTCCATTCTAAATGATAGCTTAGTTGGATAGAATAATCTTGGTGGTAGGTTCTTACTTTTCATCACTTCAAATACGTCTTACCAGTCTCTTCTTGAGGGCAAATTATGTCTTGAGAAATAAGCTGATAGTCTTATAAAAACCCCTTTGTAGGTCACTCTCTTCTCTTGCTTCTTTTAAGATTCTCTCTTTATCTTTAAACTTCGGCATTTTAATTATGATGTTTCTTGGTGTGGTCCTCTTTAGGTCTAATTGTTTGGTACTCTATGCTTCCTGGACCAGAATGTCTATTTCCTTTGCCAAATTTGAAAAGTTTTACTTCATTATTTTTTCACATAAATGTCCAGTTTCTTGCTTTTCCTATTCTCCTGATTGCACCCCTAAGATTCAGGTGTTGCCATACTTATAGTTGTCCCAGAAGTTCTGAAGTCTCTCCTAATTATTTTCAGTTTCTTCATTCTGTACTGGTTGATAGTTTATTTCTTCCTTATGATCTAAATCATTGATTTGAATCCCATTTTCCTTCCCATCACCATAGGTTTCCTGTGAATTTTTCTTCATTTCACTTAGCAAAGCCTTCACTTCTTCCTTTGTGCTTTTGCCATACTCAAGCATATCTGTCAAGTCTGTGAACATCTTTATCACCAGTGTTTTGAACTTTGCATCTGTTAGGTTGGTTGCCACTATCTCCTCATTGCTCAGTTCTCCCACTGAAACCTTGTTCTGTTCCCTCTTTAAGGCCACACTTCTGTCTCTTCAGCTTGACAGGCTGCTGTGTTTGCCTCTGTGTCTTAGGTAGAGCTGTCACACCTGTTATTCTAAGGGGGAAAGCCTTAGGTATTTGTCAGTATGGGGCAACCTGTTCCACCACGTTGTGTCCTTATAACCAGTGTTTTTAACTCTGCAGTGGGAGATTGCTCTTCATTTTGTTTAGTCCTTTTTCTGGAGTTTTGTTCTGTTTTTTCATGTAGGACATATTTTCTTGCCTCCTCATTTGAGCTACTTTTCTGTGTTTACTTCTATGTATTAGGTAGGGCTGACACATCTCCTGGGTTGGTAGAGTGGCCTTATGTAGTAGCAGTCTTGTGGGGCTCAGGGGTCCTCTGATCCATATGTCCCATCTGTGTTCCTTATGTGGGTTATGTGTGCCTTCTTGTGGTATTCAAGCCTTGATTGCTGATGTCATGTCAGTGGGAGGGATTGCCCCTCGATCTGATTGGTTGTGAGGACTGCCCCAATGACTACCATTGGGGGGCTGCTGTGCAGGGGTTGTCTGTACAGAACAGAATTTGTTTTAGCAGGTCTCCGGTGTCTATTGAGTCTGTTCTTTGAATGTGCCCTTTTTGGAGGTTGGTGGGTGATGCTCTAGTATAGTCCAAAGCTGGCCACTGGACTGGTTCTGGAGCCTTTTAGTAGGTACAGGCTAAGGTCTGCAGCTACCTGTGCCCTGTCTGGGGCCACTTGGCATAATATACAAAGTCATGTGGTGATAGTTTCTACTTGTGCTCAGCTTGGCAGTGCCTGGGAGGAACTAGCTTCCAACTGAGGCTGGCTGCCAGTAGTGCCAAGCTTGTGCTTAGAACATGCTGAGACCAGATAGGTTGTTTAGGATTTGCAAACATTTACAAGATTTTTGAAGAGTCCATAGTGGGCATGAAGATAGATCACTTGTAGGGAAAAGCCACCAAAAGTGGCTTGGTTGGGCCTGTCAGTGTGGTGGGGCAGGGCATCAGAGAATCACCAGGTCAGGGCAGGGCAGACAGCACTAGCAAGGTTGATGAAGACCCAGCTATGGAGCCCTCCTTTGACTGCTGAAGGTGGCGGGGGAGGGGGAGTTCAGTAAAGGAACAATGTCTTCTTCCAGCATTTTTGGCTGTGAGAAAGCTGCCTGTCAAACCATTTTCCTGAAGCCAGAAAAATTCAGCCCTTCCTAATAAGACCCCGGTGCTTTTCCAGCTGCTTCCCAGCACTGGAGCTGACAGTGAGTGAGTCTATTAGTGAGTAAGTCTGTGCACAGGCTCTTTAAGAAGGAAGCTGGGGACTCACTCAGGTATAATCTCTGCTGATTTCTACAGCTAGAAGTTATGGGGGCTTCTCTTTCCATCACTGGAACCCTGGGTTGGGGGGCCAGATGTGGGGCTAGGCCTACTCACTCCTAAGGGTAGACCACCAAAGACAATATATCTCTTTTAATTTTTAACCACTAGCCATTTTGCATCTCCTTCCATCTTACCAGTCTTACAGTGGCTTCTTCTTTATATCCTTAGTTATAAAACTTCTATTCAGCTAGATTTCAGGAAGTTCTCAATGTGCATTGTTCTGTAACTTAATTGTAATTTTGATGTGGTCATGGAAAGGGACAAAGTGTTTACCTACTTTATCATGTTGACTGGAAGCTCATAAATTACTTTTTTAAAAGATTTTATTTATTATTTTCAGACAGAGGGAAAGGGAGAGAGGCAAAGAGGGAGAGAGAGACATCAATGTACAGTTGCCTTTCACCTGCCTCCAACTATGGACCTGGCTTGCAACCTGGTTATGTGCCCTGGCTGGGAATTGAACCAGCGATCTTTGGGTTCACAGGCCAATGCCTTATCCACTGTGCCACTAGCCAGGGCTTAAATTTTATAGTCTAATGTGTAATTTTGCATTTGTTTTAAAATATAAATAATAAATTACTTCAAAAACTATCTGAGGAAATCTTGATTTTGAGATGAAGATATTGGTTGAGTATGATAGTTATAAGTGAAGTCATATACAAGTGTACAAATTGTCTTATAACTGATGAGTCTTGGCTTTCTTTTTTTAAATAAAACTTCCTATCAAAACTTTCATTTTAATAGGAAGAGTAGGCACTAATATAAAAATCACATTTGTGTGTATCATTTGATTATACCCCAAAGTGCCCTAGTTTGCATTAAAGAATCCATTGAGAGTTATAATGTGTTTTTTCCCTAAAACAAAGGAATTTTAAAACTTCATAAGGAAGTTTTTTTTTAATTCATTGAACTATATATGTCTTTCCCTTGAGCTATATTGGATAAAACTGCCTAATAAAGTGTGTTGACACATATGAGTTCACCCGAAGACATGTATTATTTCCTGTTCCTTATGAATATCATATGCCAAATACCTATTCTACTCACTCCAAAACTATATACACTGAACAGATCTGTTCCACTTACAACCCATGAAAAGTAAAAATCAATTATAAAATGATTCTTATTGTGCCAAAGTTTCATTACTACCACCTACAACTATAAATAAAGTAATTACATATATACCTAATTTCAGTTTTCAGTATTTAAAGGCATTATGATATTCAAGTGCTTAGGTTTTCTGGATTATTCCCATTTCATTAAAACATTCAAGTCTTGCCAAACCCTTCAGCTCTTGGGAACTCCCATTGGATATTATAAACTGTATGATATCAATAAGTTTCCAGTGTTTTATATACTTAAAACTATACTTTCTGCTGTGTTCTGGACTATATAATCATCATTTTTGAAAGGCTATGAATCTACCTGAAATGTTCTGCCTATAATGCAAATGAGGCATTAACCAGCACTTCTAATATTATTTTTTAAGAGTGCAAATAATTATTTTAGCAAAAAAGCTGATGTTAGTGAAAAGATACCTATATATCATATCAAGAACTAGATTGCAGTGAGGACTAACACAGATCTTTGATTACATATTTAAATTAAATCTCAAGTCCTGTGTACCTAGATCATGTCCTACTGCTATTTCTCCATGGATGAGACATAAGAGGATGGACAATGAGTATACATCACCATGACCTTGATGGATGACTGCCTTCTATCCATCCCCAGTTGACAAGATAGAGACAGAGAAGAAAAAAGGCAAATATTAGGAAAAGCATGACCAAACAGACTTCTTGTCTGACCTATCTTCTGCTCAGAGACATATTCAGACCAAGAAAGGTCTTTGTTATATAGATGCAGTAATAGAACCTAGTGAGTCACTGAATTAAGGTTTAAAGAATTATGGAGTCCTGAGACAATTCAATTTCTTCTCCAGGCTGTATGTATTTATAGAATGACTATAGGGGGCATTAAAGTTAACTAAAATAATATTTTAATTTTTAAAAAGGTAGTTTAAATACTGGGTTAGGCTGACAAAACTAATTTAAGATATAGCAACTGTAATTAAAAGGAAAACTATACATTGATGTCTGTCTCCCTCTCTGCCTCTCTCCCTTCCCCTCTTTCTAAAAATAATGAAATAAAATCTTTAAAAAAAAAAAAAAAAAAAAAAAAGGAAAACTAGTGCACAGACTAATATATCCAATAAAGAAAAACATGTTGTATTTAATTTTTTTGTTTTATGTATATAGTCCCAAACCTTTGAGAAATATACTCTTTACCTATTCTCTAATATATTACCATTTTGCAATATGTTTTCAGTCTAGTAATCTGTAATTCTTTTTTTTAACCAGTTGACAGCATAGAAGTCAAATTTCTTACTTTTAAATAATTTAGCATTCATTTCTAAGGAAAAAAGATATTGTCTTTTTATAAACAGTAAATTACCATAATCAGGTAAATTATTTTTGGTGTATAATCTTATCTTCTTTATACTCCATATTCTAATTCAATTCACTGTGTAATGCTACAGGGATTGTCCCCTCTCAATATGAATTAAGTCAATTACATGTACTGATGTTAGTAGAAATGTCTCTTTATTCTTTTTTAATCTAGAACAGTTAATCAGATTTCTTTCATGCCATGAATGAGAATGAACACAGGACATTATGTTTGTAAAATATACCCTCAGTTAAGGTTTGTGATATTTTTATGAGCAGGTTTATGTTGTGTATTTTTAGTAACACAATAATAGTGATTTTTGTACCATTAGTATATTATATGAGTAAGTACATAATACAAATATGCACTGTTGTTGGTTATATTAACTTTAATTACATGGTTAAAATGGAATCCATCATGTTATTTATAGTAAATTTACTATTTTACAACAAAAATGTTTATGGTGAGATACTTAGATGTTATGAATACATTTTTTTTCTCATCAAACATAAAATCACTTGTTATATCAACTACTGATGATTCTTGCCTGAATCAATAATAGCTACCATGGTTGTGACATATATTTTCCAACTCCATCATTGTTTCTACATTTTCATTAGCATTCCACTGAAAAAAACTTTCTCTTCTCCCACACTAACACTTTTTAGCATAAAAAGTATATTATTAAACATTTTCAGTAAATTAGAAGCAGCTAGAAACATTTTTATTTACCCTTTATTTATCATGATTCTGAAAAATTTTTACTAGTGTATTATGATATAGATGCAGATGTAAATGACCTAACAGAAAAATGTGGAAATAATACCATCGTTGTTTTTAGTTTATTGCATTCTACATAAATAACTGAAGATATACAACTTAAGAATTCTTACATTTTATATAATGGTATAAAATGTAGCTACATGTAATTGAAATATATATAAAACAATGGCTGATTGATTTATATTCACCATAATGACTAATTTTTAATAACATAAATATAAAATATATACCCACATAATAAAACAAGTTATATGGATATGAAAAAATACAAACTAGCAGTCCTTAACAGATAATTATTATTTCATTATAAATACAATTTTTTAATTTTACTACTAAATATATAGTTATTTGAAAAAATGGAGAGAAGTGTGTATTTTCTGAAATTTTCATTTGAAGTAGTAGCTAAAATAATCTATTTAAAGGAGCAATAATTAGTGTGACTCTTGCTACTAAACATTACAATATAATAAAAATTAGAATAATGTGGTACTTGCATAAAAATAGATAAAAAGAAAACAGTATCACAAAGAATTTCCATTATAAACCAAACCAATATCTAATAAAGAAAAATTACAGTGAGTAAACTTTGAATTATTCATTACATGTCACTGTGAAAGCTGGATAGCAAAATCTGAAGCAGAAGCAGGGTAAATTCTCACCTGTATCACAAAGTTTTCTTTTAAATGGCTTAACTAGTTAACTATGTAAGTGAAAATCTAATAAAATATACCTAGAATTTCTCATTAAAAGCTTATTCATTTTGGTTTAATGCCTATTTAATATTTAAATACCTATTACAGTAACATAACCATATTCTTGGAGAAAATGATGGTCTTTATCAAATGAGCTAAAATTCTATTGTTATTTCTTCCGAGTTATTTTTGGACTTTTAGTTGAGATGCTTCCTCATGGTGTTAATCTCCTACATATTGTAGACTTGAAAATTAAATTTTCCTGCTCCTTGGACACTAAATATATAGAGAAACTCTCTTTAATCACACATTTTCAAATAGCCTCTAAGTTGAAAGTTGAGAGCAAACTTTTCCTTTAGAATACACACTTGAACAATTTCCTGGATAAAGCAGAAATAGATGTGGAGTTTTGAGAGCACTAATTATAATTTTTAATTATTTTTACATATATCTAATTCAAATATATAAATAAACTTTTAGAAAATAATCTTAATGCAAGACAGTATAATATTTTACTTCCATATACACTGTATTCTCCCAAATTAATTATCCATGGTTTTAGCATTGGGATTAATAATTGAGTGCAGTTGAGAAAAGAGCTTTATAGACCATAAATTACCATCCAAAGGAAAGGTTTCAAAGTTAATGGTATCTTCAGATTCTTGGTTCCAATATACTTTTGTGGGAAGTATCACATAAAGCACCCAGTGAAATAAAACCTGGACAATCCTTTTCATGTCCTCAGAGTTTATATAATTATTCAAACATTTTAGAAGGATGACTTTCTAATGAAATGGGACTAATGCCAATTAGAATTAAAATAATTTCTATGTATGTACAGGCATGCCATTTTAAAGCAGTGATATGAAGCAGCTTCTATATGTCATCTATTCTAAGATCCATGTAAAATTGCTGGAAAAAAAAATGGGTCAGAATGCTCTGGCTAAGGAAGAAGCAACATACCAGATCCATCAACTTCTTCCTTGGAGAGTTTTAATAAAACCCAGCCTTAGATGTCAGTGTTGCATCCAAATGAAAACAGGAAAATGATTATTAAAAACAACATTATCACCCTGGCTGGTGTGGCTCAGTGGATTGGCACTAGCCTATAAACCCAAAGGTCACTGGTTTGAGTCCCAGCCAGGGCATATAGCCAGGTTGCAAGCCAGGTTTCCAACCAGGTCCTTAGCTGGAGGCAGGTGAAAGACAACCATACATTGATGCTTCTCTCCCTTTCTTCCTCCCTCCCTGCCCTTCTCTCTGAAAATAATGAATAAAGTCTTGTAAAGAGTTTTTAAAATAACATTACCTATATACATAATTATAAATATAACTCTTTTGCTATCATAGACACTTTCTTTTAGTACTATTCCTTGTAAGCAATAAAAATATTTTAATACTCTTTTAGGAGTTGCTGTTGAGAATGGAAGTTGATTTATGTAAGTTTTTCATTAAACTCCTAAAAGATTTTAAATCTTTAATGATTCTTTTTCTTAGCCCTGCCATGGATATTAACAGAGCTCAAATGCTCACCTTTCATGTTTCTCACAGTGGAACATACTATATAGTTGTTAAACTTCAATATCTTATACTCATGAGTGCTGACTCATTTAAAAATCATTCTTAGTGTCATTGTAAAACTGCTTTTCATAAAGCCCAATCAGTGGGCAGAGCTGTGAATGTCTGACAATATTTAAAAAGTACATTTCATGTCCATAACTATTTTAGTTTACACAATTCTGACACACACTTATCCATTTCATACATTGACCTTTGAGAGAGAGAGAATAAAAGAATATGCTCTCTGTTTTGAATGAAATGAAAAAAGGGACATTTGGAAAGCTTAAGAGATTTGTCATGGTTCATATGTTTTCTTTCTTTAGAAATGAGGTTGGTATCAAATTCCAGGATTTTTAATTTCATGGCACTTAAATATTGTTGTATCTGTGCTTTGCCTGTGCATATAAAATTATGCATAATTTTATAAAGGAAAGTATTTTCTAGATCATTGAACTGCTCTAAAATAGAACAGATATGATTATTTCAAAGAGAAACAATACATTTTAATTAAAAATTATAGCTACCTCAATATATCTATTTAAAGTAGGCACACAATGCAATATACAGGTCATGTATCATAGAAATGTATACTTAAAATCTATATAATATTATTAACCAATGTCACCACAATAAAATTAGTAAGAAAAACATAGGTGAAATAAGAGTGAAACACATGTATTTATAATGTTAAATAAAGAAAAACTAAATGTACCAAAGTTTTTTGGTCCATTCATCCACTTTGGCTGTTTCCAGCATTCGGCTATCGTAAATAGCGCTGCAATGAACATAGAGGTACATAGGTTCTTCTGAACTCGTGTTTTAGGGTTCTTTGGGTATAATCCTAGAAGTGGAATTGCTGTATCAAAAGGCAGCTCCATTTCTAGTTTGCTTTTTTTTTTTTTTTTAATAGTTTATTATTTTTAGAGAGAGAGGGGAAAGGAGAGAGGCAGAGAGGTAGAGAAGCATTAATGTATGGTTGCCTTCCACCTGCCTCCAGCTACAGACCTGGCTGGAGACCTGGCTTGCAACCTGGTTATGTGCCCTGGCTGGGAATTGAACCAGCAACCTCTGGGTTCACAGGCCGGCACCTATCCACTATGCCACCAGCAAGGGCCCATTTTTAGTTTTTTAAGGAAATTCCATACTGTTTTCCATAGTGGCTGCACCCATCTGCTTTCCCACCAATAGTGCACCAGGGTTCCCTTTTCCCCACATCCTCGCCAACACTTGTTTGTTGATTTGTTAGTGATGGCCATTCTGACAGGTGTGAGGTGGTATCTCATTATGGTTTTAATTTGCACTTCTCTCCTTTCACAAACTTGTAGGGGCTCCTTGGAGAAGTGTCTGTTTAGGTTCTTTGCCCATTTTTAAATTGAATTTTTTTTCTTCCTAGTGTTGAATCATATGAATTTTTTGTACAGTTTGAAGATAACACCCTTGTCTGAGGTATTAGTAGCGAATATGTTTTCCCATATGGTTGGCTCACTTTTCATTTTGATGCTGGTTTCTTTAGCTGTGCAGAAGCTTTTTAATTTGATGTTATCCCATTGATTTATTCTTTCTTTTATTTCCCTTTCCTTAGAGTACATATGGGCAAAAATATTGCTGTATGGGATATCTGAAATTTTACTACCTATGTTTTCCTCAAGAAATTTTATGGCATCATGGCTTATGTTTAAACCTTTTATCCATTTTGAGTTTATTCTGGTGTATGGTATGAGTTGGTGGTCTACTTACTTTCATTGTTTGCATGTCCTTGTCCAGTTCTCCCAGCATCATTTTTGAAGAGGCTATTTTACTCCATTTTATGCTCTTGTCCCCTTTGTCAAATATTAACTGACTATAAAAACATGGGTTTATTTCTGGGCTCTATTCTGTTCCATTGATCTATGTGCCTGTTCTTATGCCAGTACCAGACTTGACTACACTGTCCTTGTAATATAGTTTGATACTACCTATTGTGATCCTTCATTCTTTGTTCCTCTTTCTCAAGAATGCTGATGTTATTTGGGGTCATTTTTAGTTCATATAAACTTTTGGAATATTTGTTCCATATCTGTGAAATATGTGATTGGCATTTTATAGGGATTGTGGTGATCTATAGATTGCTTTGGGTAGTATGTACATTTTAATGATGTTAATTCTTCCACTCCATGAACATAGTATACACTTCCATTTATTTGTTTTTTCTTTAATTTCTTTCTTCAGTGTTCTATAGTTTTCCAAGTGTAGGTAGGTCTTTCACCACATTGGTTAAGTTTATTCCTAGGCACTTTATATTTTGTTGTTGTTGTTACAATAGTAAATGGGATTTTCCCTCTAGATTCTATTTCTGATATTTCATTGATGGTGTACACAAATGCTTTTGATTTCTGAATATTGACTTTGTATACTTCTAGTTTGCCAATTTTACTTATTAGATCGAGTACTGTTTTGGTGGAGTCTATCAGGTTTTCTATGTACATTAACATGTCATCTGAAAATAATGACAGTTTTATTTCATCCTAATTCCTAAGTCAGATAAAGATACAACAAAGTAAACAACTATAGGACAATATCTCTGATAAACATAGGTGCTAAAATCTTTAGCACAATATTGGAAATTCAGATCCATCAATACATTAAAACAAATAACCAAGTTGGATTCATCTCAAGGATATAAGGATGGTATAATAGTCACAAATCAATAAGAGTAATACACCTTATAAACAAAATAAAAGACAAAAATTACATTATCATCTCAATAGATGCTGACAGTGTCTGATAAAGTACAGCATCCATTTATGATAAAAATGTTCCGCAAAGTGGGAGCCTAGGGAGCATACTGCAACATAATAAAGGCCATATATGAGAAACCTGCATCCAATATCACACTCAATGGGCAAAAACTACAACTTTCCTCCTAAAATCAGTAATAAGACAAGGGTGTCTGCTTTCACCACTTTTATTCAACATAGTACTGGAAGTTCTAGCCACAGTGATCAAACAAGAAAAGGAAGTAAAAGGCATCTAAACTATAGAAGCTGTGGCTGGTAACACAGTGGATAAGGTGCCGGCCTGCAAACCCAAAGGTCACTGGTTCGATTGCCCAGCCAGGGCACATAACCGGGTTGCAAGCCAGGTTTCCAGCCGGGTCTGTGGCTGGAGGCAGGTGAAAGGCATCCATACATTGATTCTTCTCTCCCTCTCTGCCTCTTTCCCCTCCCCTATCTCTGGAAATAATGAATAAAATCTTTAAAAATAAATAAATAAATTGTAGATAATATTTTAAATAAAATAACGATAAAATCCCCACAGAAAATCAAAAGCTATTATGCAGATCTAAAAATAAATATTAAGCATATATAATCATTGTTCATAGATAGAACATAATGAAATTGACCATAATAATAATACAAATAGCAATCTTAAAGAGCAGCAAGGGAGATATTTACTTTACAAGAAGTATATTTAAGCTTACAACTTTAACTTCTCAGCAGAAAATGTTGGATTTATAAAATAGAGGTATAATATCTTCAATGTGCTGAAAGAAAACATCTTCCACAAATGAAGATAAAATAAAAATTTTGGGAACACATACATGAGAGTCTGGGACCAGTTCCAAAGGGATATAATCAAGGTAGAGGTGATTAAAAAAAAAGGTGATAATTACATAGGTAGATGTAAATAGACTATAACTATATAAAACAGTATCAATAACTAGGGGGGCTTTAGAAAATGAGTGAATTGAAAATATAAAACAAAAATAAATAATTTGGAAAGTGGTTAAATGAAGTTCTTAAGTCTTTGTTTTGAAAAAGTATAGAAGTGTTCATTTTAGGTTGATCATGATCTATATGTGTATTTTTTTTGCATGAAGAAAAGGATATAATACAAATACAGTGATGCCCTGCATAAAAACATTTTAATCAATGATGGACCACATATATTATGTAACCCTGTGATATTATAATGGAGCTGAAATGATAAGATTAAATTCTTATTACCTGGTAACGTAGCTGGCATAAAATCATAGCAGAATGCATTATTCATGTATTTGTGGTTATGCTAGTGGAAGCAAAATGGTGCCACCAGTCATATAAAAATATTGTATATAGTATTTTTACTGTCTCTTTTCTATGTTTAATTATCTTTAAATACCAAATGCTATGTTTTACAGTTGCCTATAGTATTTAGTATAGTGGTACGTTGTGCAGGTATGTAGCCTTGCAGCAATAGGTTATACCATATATCCTACACAATGTAGGCGACCCAATCTAGATTAAAGTGTACTCTATATTGTTCACGTAATGATGAAATTGCTGAAAAATGCATTTCTCAGAGTGTATCCCTCTCTTAAATAGTGCATGACTGTATGTGATTTCAAACTGTTGAATAAAAACAAGAATTAGGGTACTCAACACGAAAAACTGAAACTATAACAGGCAAGAACAATAATAAGCACAAAATAAAAATTTAAACAAAATAATTTCAAAATATTACAGTAGAAAAGCAACATCAAATGCTTTAGTTAAAACCAAAAGGATACAAGTTTAAATTAAAAATTCAAAATATGCAACATTCAATGTAGACATCCGTTACACATTAAGAAACAGAAAGGTTGATTGCAAAACTTGGAAGGATATACCAAGCAAACACCCACCAAAAGAAATATGGTGTAGTTTTATTAATTTAAAACAGATGGTAAGGCAAAAAGCATTTCTTGAGATAAAGGATGTAACATCATTGAAAATAAAAATTCAGTCCCCTGATTGTATAGCAATTTTACATTAGTGTAAATTCCAATGGACTTATGTCATGTAGAGCAAGTTCTCTCATAACCATACAATTAAGCTAGCAAGTAATATTCTACATTTTAGAAAAATCTTCATATTATTGGAAGTTAAAGAGCCCATGAATTACCATAGGTTGTAGAAAATGATTTGAATAGCCAATAATGAAACAGTATATTTTAACACTTGTATGATGCATTCATAACACTATTTGCAATGAAAAAGCCATTAATTCTACACGGGCAAGTAATATGTGACAAAGATAGCATGGCCAATGAAGAAAAAAAGAATGATCTTTTAAAAGATGTGCCAAAAAATTGGATATACTTACAGAAAAAAGTGATAACCCTTTCTAACAACATAGAAATAATCAGTTACAGGTAAATTCCAGAACAAAATATGAAAAGCAAAACTATAAAGCTTTAACAAAATAGTATGTGAAAATATCTTCACAACTTTAATACAGAGGAGTTATTTTCTTGAACAAAAATAAAGGAGAAGATAAATAATTGTAGATGATATAAAAATAGATAATTTTGGTGATGTTAAAATAAAAACTTGTTCATCCACAAAGCCATTTGAGTAAACATGAGAGTTGTGGAATGAGATAAGATAGTTGCAGTATTAGGTAACTGATAAAAGAGAATATTTATTTATTTATTTAGATTGTTGACACTAATGCAGATTTCTCCATTTTTCCACCTTTGCCCACTTCCACCCAAGAAAGGAAATTTTTAGAATTTCTATAAATCTCTTTCTCTTTTTAAACCCTATACCACAATGCATATAGAAATAGATAATCCATAGCCCTGGCTGTGGATAAGGTGCTGCCCTGTGGATAAGGTCACTTGTTCAATTCCCCAGCCAGGGTACATAACCAGGTTGCAAGCTAGGTCTCCAGTCAGGTCTGTAGCTGAAGGCAAGTGAAAGGCAAGTGTCTCTCTTCCTCTCTGCCTCTCTTCTATCCCCTCTCTCTAAAAATAATAAATAAAACATTAAAAAATAATAGGTAATCCAATGGGAAAATGAAAAATATCTTGAATAAGCAATTCACAGAAAAAAAATACCAAGAGAATAATGAATATAAGAAAGTATGTGTGGCCACATGAAGAATCAGACGAATGCAAATAACTATAGAATAAACAATGTATCTATCATGTTGTCAAAACTTTGTCTGACAATACTGTTATTAATAGAAAGCAACAACTTTTATGACCCTGTTTACATGAAATGTCCAGAGAAGGTAAATCTGCAGAGAGAGAAAGCAGATTAGTGGTTGACTCAGGCTGAAAGTGAGAAAGGAAAGTGACTACAGTGTCTGTGAGGAATATTCTTCAGTGATGGAAATGATCTAAAATTGTGCTGTGGTGAAGATTGCACAACTCTAAAATTTACTAAAAATCATTGATTTTCTCATTGCACTTGAAATAAGTAAATTTTATGATATGTAAATTAACCCTCAATAAAGCTGTTAACATTTTTTTTAAATAATGTAGAATGACAGAAACTGACATGTCATGCTGACAGGGTTATATATAAAAACAACCATGTTGAAAAAACTTGTTTGGAAAAGTGGTTTGACCTACTTTATTAAAGTTTATGACTCAGCATTGCCAGTCTGAATAAGTGTCAAAGCAATAATGCTTATAACTTTCTTGGAAACATTCAAATTATTTAGCAAATATCAATGTAAACAAAACCTCAGCCAAACTCAAGAGCAGAGTTCTGTTGACAGAAGGAAATAAAACACAGGAGTGCATAGTTTTTCTTTATACTCAAATGGTTCAGTATTACACAAAATAAAACTATAGATTTTGAAGATATAAATATCTTGTTTGGTTGTACAAATGTGGTGTACAAATGTGGTTGTACAAAAGCCTATAAACCTACTCAGTAATAATATTCTCACAAAATATTGCAGGTAATTTTGGCAGATGGTTAATGTCTTATTGATTGAGCAGGTTAGTGGTTATATACATTTTACATTTTAATTATTTATTGAATTGTGTGTATATCTGTATTATGCATGTGTGATTCATGATTTTTCTATTCACAATGAAAGAAAAATAATAAAATGATAAATATTTAGAAAATATGAATGAGATACGGACAGCATAAAGGGACAGGATAATGTTTTTATAACATTAAGCATAAATTTATTAAATTGTTATTTATGATAATATTTACATACATATAATTGCTAAACTCTAGAAATAGCATCACTTTTAATTAATGCACTGAAAGTCCTAGGGCATTCAATAAATCAAGAGGGAATGAATGAGGTTGAACTAATAATCCAGAGGCAGACCAAAGCCTTCAGGGCATTATAAAGACAGCTTCAGAAGATATATAGATATATAGATATAGATATAGATATAGATATATGGTTGGAATTCTGGGGAAAAGTAAAATTTATGGAGTACGGCAGAGGAATAAAAACAAGAGACTGAGACAAATCAGAGAGAAGGTGAAAAATCAAGAAGGTATGGTTCTATAAAAGCTGGGTGGGGGAAGCTTAGAAAGGTGAAATTTTCAACGCATAATGTACTCCAGAGAAGTCATGAGCATAAAATTATTATGTAGATTATTTATGAGTAAAAATTAAATCAAAATTGTGGATGACTCATGTGCTCCTATGTTTATTAATGACATCTAAACAAGAGAAGCCAAAGTCATCATTAGCTTCTTGTGGACCCTCGTATCTTTAGAACCAATTTATCTCAGTGACTATTGACTTTTTTCTCCAATGGGCCCTAAATCAATTTACTTTTTCTATCTCTTTACTTCCTTTCTTACCTTATAAACCAGTTTCTTATTACCTCTCAATCACTTTACCTGCTAAGAAGTAATTAATGAAAAATGTTCCGTGGTCCTTTTATATCAAATGGAGAAAGAAAGCATCTTCTATAGAAGCAATTCTAGGAAAAATTCATAGATCTGGTGTTAAAAGACCAGAGTAAACATATATAATTAAATACTATAAAAACTTAATATTGATCAAAT
Organism: Noctilio leporinus; assembly: GCA_004026585.1. NCBI lineage: Eukaryota > Metazoa > Chordata > Mammalia > Chiroptera > Noctilionidae > Noctilio > Noctilio leporinus. The sequence continues at coordinate 103,725 of PVIW01000446.1, read as the reverse complement.
TACTTTCAATGCATTAATGTTGTCAAGAAAAATAAAACCTTTTGTTTTTCAAGCTGTTTAAAGTAAAATACAACAATTTTTCTTTTGGTTACTCATACATAAATATTTTAAGACCTATGAAAAAGGTGAGATATTTCCTAAAAGAATGATGACTTAATCCTACAGAGTACAACAAGTAGTTAAGACAGGGTGATATTACATACTGCTTTAAGAGAATAGGCAATCAGCTCTGACATTATTAAATCAGTAACTTAACCAATTCTGGCCTCAATTCTTTTCGTAGATGGTAAATGGTGACCATGATTGTACCTACCATATATAACTGCTTTGAAGCTTAAATAAATGCCTAGAAATAATAATTGCTCAGTAAGTAGTAGTCATTTTTATAGTCCATATATTTTCTTTTTATAAGAATTAAATAATTTTTGTGAATCAATTTTATTTTTACTTTCTTCAACCTTGAACTCCAAACATTTGTAAAAATAACTCCTTAGTTGAATATAGTTAGTATAGTATGATTTTGTATACTGACTGATATTAAGGATGTCAAAAGTTCTCTTCTTATAAGAGAAGACTGCATTACTGATGTTTTTACATAGAGAACTTCCTTTACTTTTATTCTCTAATTTATATTTCCTTATTACCTGTTAGAATTATATTTTTCTTTCTTGGAACCATGAAACTTGGTAGGGATCCATTATCTCTATACCTTTTCTTCTGATTGGCCACCTGAATTCACTTACTAATCCAAAAAAAAATCTTAAATTTTCTTAATTCTTGATCATATATTTACAATCTATAAACTTCAAAATTAGTTATTCTCTAAACTTCCTATACTAGTTCACATATTCCTTTTTTCATTTTTAATTAGTAATATCAAACAGATTCTGTCATTGACAGTAGGGGTGCAAAACATGTGAACTTTTCTTGAAAGTCTCTCTATAGCTTTACAAGTGCTTCTATTCTTTGTTTTTACCTTCTGTTCTGTCCAAGCAGGAACACTAAAGTTTCCTGATTGCCAAGGATTCATCCTCTGCTTTCCAATCCCTTCAACAGACTAATTCACTTCCTGTGGTGGTTTTATGAGCCTATTTTCCATACAACCATATTTAAAAGAAAATTTGGTATTGAAGTATTTTTTTCCATATTACCAGAAAGTATTGAATTTTCTGGACCCCAATTTGTTGTGAGGCCTGCTTCCATGTTTTGAGTTGTGCAATCATGTGTCCTGGCAGGCTGGTAATTAGGACAAAATGCACCATTCCATTTGGCCAACGTACTCAGCAAATTTCCGATTCATTCATCTTTGGCAGCAAAGCCTTGCAAATGCTGAGACTAAGCATCCATAGCAACCAAATATTTGCAGGAAGGTACCTAAATGAAATTCAAAAATCAGAGTGCAAATTAAAATTGAATTTCTTTGAGAAAAATAGTCCCAACTTTTTAAAAAGTGCACATAGAGGATAGTTGCTTAAGCAACAAAATAAAATGAACCTGAGCAGCTTTCATTTAGCTAATAGGAAATCTTCCCAGTCCTTAAAGGGAGGGAGTATATGACAGTATATGCTAAATCCTGAGGGAAAACTGTCACAAACCAATAAACCTCCATTCTGCTCTTACTCTTTGAAGGGCAAAAAGCTGTGTGGTTATAAAGAGCTACAAACACATGTAATCCTTTCCAACTTGTGGTTGGCTGGTGGAAATTCACTTCAGAGGAGAGGAAAGAGAATTTATTTGGCTTTCCCTTACCATCGTGGGACAAGGCAAATGAAAGATTTTGAGAAATTAAAGACTCTTTTAAAATATACATCTATTTTGTGGTTCAAGAGTGGACTTCACAGATGTTTTATCTAAAATTATACATATCCCCCTTTCTTATTATAGTGTGGGGGGAAAATGTCATGCCCAGAAATTAGAATGAAAAAAAAATATAACCTCCTACAACTTAAATGGTTTGAAATTTTTTGATTTTTTTTCTACTTAGGCATTCTAAGGACAAGCTCCTAAACCTTTCTGCCTTTATTTTCTAACTTGCTTGAATATTTTATCCCTGAAAGAGAAATGAGACTCTATAGTTTCCTTTACTATTATGTTGACTTTTTCAAGTTAATTTTTGGTTAAACCTATATTTCAGTTTTCATAATGCTGAAAGGTATTGAACTCTTGAACTCCGATTGAGTTTACTAATACCTGAGCCTGTGACAAAATCAGGGGACTTTCTAGCTTTAGTCATGGAAACAGACATTAAGGGTTGTGAGCTCAAAAGAATATCCAGACACACAAGAGAATTCATCTCACTTTTAGTCCATGCACCTCTCTGCTTTTTTATTAATAGTTTTAATCTGATAGGTGGAGAGAGAATTGTAAAGTCTGGCTCAACAGCCTAGAGAGGAAATTTATTATAATTGGGAGGGAGGTAATGTTGCATCTCTTGGCACCAATAGACATTTATATTCTAATGTATACTCCCTGTACCTATATTTTCCTAGGATAGTAAGAGACCACACCTCAGAGAATATATCATGGTAAATCATTTCCAGACACGTAATGGCAAAAGAAGAACTCTGGAGTCCTTTGCCGCCATATCATTTCATGGTACATTTCCTTGCTACTTCACCTAACTCCTTGTGGGGGTCCAAGAGAGCATGTCCTCTCTATAGATATTTATGTTGGCATACTCTTGCTTTCTAATGTTCTCTACCCTCCCTAACTTTGCTGAGGCAGGAGGCCCCTTAATATTAGGGAACCAGAGGAAATCAAACCTCCTTTCAAAATTGTCAGGGGAAGACAGCATTCTGGGTGTGGACAAGGTAAGTTGAGATCGCTGTACCCACAAGTCAATTAGTCTGTGACGGGCCTCTCACCCTACCATGGTTTCTTCTTCAACAAACAGGTGCTTTAATGAATGCCCCAGTCTCTCTCTCTTCCTGTAAAAAATTAAGATGCTTGATTTTTCAGTGAATTTAAATATTCATAACAACAAAAATATTCAAAAAATAAAATAATTATTATATAACTGCTTGATAGTTTTTTTTTGAATACAGGGATTATCAAAATAACTGGTGGATCCATTTCTGTTCCATGCTGCAGTTTGGGGAGAATTTCTTCTTTCCTAACAGTATTTTTTTTAATATTAATGAAGCAAAGTTTTGACATTGCAAATGAACATTTGATATATGTTTTATGACAGTTGATATCCCATAAAGTTATTGTCCTTTATTGATAAGTAGTAATTGTGCTATGACATTGCATGGTCTACTCATTTTGGTGTTTTGTCATAAGATCACCCTATAAAGGCATGCAGATTCACTGTAATAAACCTGTTTCATATTTTATACTTTTTATTACAATACAATTGCACATCACTAAAATAAGAGCTTCTAGAATATCAATACACAGTCCAATAGTTAAAAACTGTTGTCTCTCCATAATGCTTACAAATTGACCTGCTTCTGATCCAGTCTTGATTTTCTGCATTAGCCAAGAAAACCTGACATATTTATCCAGTATTGTGACCAGAGGGTAAGATAAGACAAGAAATACCTTAAAATACTGAGAACTTATTAACTTTTAGGTACTGTGCTTTCTTATCCATTATCTCATTTAATTTTCACATAAAATAAACCATGTGTTAAGATTGACATGAAGAATCTTAGATAAAGAAAGATGAAGTAAATTCCCAAAGGTCTCACAGCCATTTTGCAGGGGACCTGGATGGGGCTGTAGGGTATTTGCTCAGAACCTGTCATGATCCATCTGTAAGAGGAGCATGTTTAGCCACTCATCTGTTACAAATACTTCTGACTATAGTTCTTGGTTCTTGACATCATTTATTGAGCCCTGTCCTCAAAGACAGATAATTTGGCAGAAATGTCACCCTTTTTTAGAGAGGAAGTTCTGCAAAGCAATGTATTTATAGACCAGAGGAACAACTCTGCCTTTACATTGTTTTATCCTCTTTGCTTATTTTAATAAGCCATTTTTTCATTGAAAGCATGTGTCCAGTTACTTTCCATTTTTGTTAACACAAACAAGAAACTGGCTTAACTATAAGAAAAAGGAGTTTAGCTATCTGGCTTAAAACTTGATACCCTACCAGAATTTATGGAAGCAGCCTATTTGGATATAAATCCAGAGTCAGGGCCAGGAATTGAAATCTTTACTGAGTTTGTAGAGCAAGGACGTGGTAGAGAAAGCATGGTTCTCATGATTACTTTTCGGAAGAGGTGCCTTATTACTTGCATATATTTGTGCTACCCCCATGTATCAGCTTATATAAGCTTGGAGATATATATGTTTGAGAAATAATACACATATATAATACATGCATACATACATAAATCATACCTATATTAAAATTGAATTTGGAGTTTGTGAAAATTTTGTTGTTTTACTAATAGTTACCACCTCCACCCGTGAGGACGGGGAACTTAATAAGAACCATCACCACTATCTACCTAATTCTCCTAGCAATAACTCTTGTCATGCTAAGCACTCATTTTTTCCAAACTTCTTGATCCTACTTGTTCTTTATGTTTGACCAGTGCATCACATCTCAAACCTTAACTTTTATAGGAACCACATGAGGAACTTGTAAAAGTATGGTAGAGCCTTAAGGTCTTCAATTCTAGTGAATTTCAGGGGGTACCAGTGGTACTGGTGCAAGCACCACACACTGAGTAGAAAGGCTTGATTTTCAAGGTGTGATCCTGGACCAGTAGCATCAATATTTCTTGGGACTTCATTTGAAATGCATATTTTCAGGCCCTAATCCAACATCAAAAACTCTGAATTTTATGCCCACTAAAGTTAAAGAAATTCCAGCCTTAGACCATTTTTTCTTTTTCTGTTTTCTTTGCCATGTAAGTGCACATCCAATCTCTCTTAGACTATCCAAGGGCATTCTAACTGACCTGTTCACATCTCACTTTGTGACCAGCCATTTGTCACATTAGCACAATGATCTTTAAATTAAAATTGGAAATATTTTATCATCTAGGTAAATACCTCTAATGCCTCCTTTGCTTACCAAATAGTCAAACAAGTGTGTCCTAACAATTAGAGATTAATTAAAATAAGTTATAATGACTTGCAAACTCAAAGTGATGGTTTAAGATGAGTTTCTAATTAGAGAATCACATACTGATGCAAAAAGTTGTTACATGGACATTTCACAAAGGAAAAAGTGATGATTTTTTTCTCTATTTTGAAAAATGTTGGGTAATTATAGTCCATGTTGCTCTATGAGGACTAGTTGAATAGTCTCTCTCAGCTTCTAGGCAGTTTTCTGAAAGAAAATCTAGATTAGGAAGAGAAAAATTGAGCCAAACTGTAGAGTTTGGAAAGTTACAAGTATCTGTAATTGCTTTATTTCTATGCCAAACATTTTTTTTTTTTCATTTAATATGCAGGGCATCACATGTAGCTTGTGTACTTTTTCAAATCATAGTACCAAATTTGGGAAATTTTGGAGTAAGGAATAAAGTTTAAAACTGTTTTTCACACCCTCTAATTTTGTTTCCCAAGATCTGTTTTTAGGTTAGGTAGATGAACCAACTTACGAAGTTCCTTCCAGAAGTGCTCATGTGATATTTTCCTTTAGAAAATTGAGCCTGTAGGTGTGGTTATAGTCAGTGTTGTTCAAAGAGGGATTTTGAGGACTCTTCTGATGAACAGCCCATAATTATTTGAGCTTGAGACTATCTTGCTATGTTACAAATATTTTCCTTTCATTTGAGAGCTTTTACTTTTGCTCTGATTTTATTTAGTTTTGAGGATATTCTTAAGTAATGTAAGAGTCAAAGTTAAATTAAATTTAAAAAGTTTAGAAAGTACAAAATGAAGAAAGTGCTTTCCAAAGAAAACAGACTATGTAGTTTTATAAAAATTTGCATCAAGTTTTGCATAGTTTTGTTAGAAGTTGTTGGCAGCAGCAAAGATAGCCATTCAGTTCAATTAACTTCCTGATTAACTGTCCGTAAAAAATCAAATGAACCTATTTTAATGAGAGAGTAAACAAAATGCATTATGTTTCCACATTGTTTCTTTTGATAACTTCAAAGAAAAAGAAGGAAAAGAAGACTTTCCTATGACCTCTAAGTCCAGACACTTGAAAGTCATGGTTATCAGTGAAACAATATTTTGAGAAGACCAATTCAATTTCTGGTTTATAACATTATAAAAATGACAAATGTTTCTGGAATTCAGTATTCTGAATTATAAAGTAGATTAGCACTAAAAAAAATTCCATCTTAAAGTATTCTTATTTGATAAGTACTTAAGAAGTTAATGGTTTTTTTTGAGGGGGTAGCTCAATGGTTAAATTTTTTTTCACCTGCCATGTAGTTCTTGATTTTCTGACATGTAGAAGTTTAATGTTGAGAATATATGCCTAGACAGCCTTTCAAGTAGTTGTTTTTAATAAAAAGCTAATTAAAACTTGTATTGCATTTAGCTGGCAACATTTATGCTGATTTCATGCAGATCGATCAACAAAAGTATTTCTTTATACTTTTTACATATACATGGCTGGGTTTTTTTTTTAGCATTTGGGACAATCAACATCTCCGTATCTTAAATTTTTTCAAAGATTCTTCATAGATACCTAAAAAATTAAAATAACAAAAAATAAATTAATAAGAAAAAGCAAATATGTATTAGTCATTTTAACCTTTTTTTTTTTTTTTTTTTTTTCAATGTATGGTTGCCTTTCACCTGCCTCCAGCTACTGACCTGGCTGGAGACCTGGCTTGCAACCTTGTTATGTGCCTTGGCTGGGAATTGAACCAGTGACCTTTGGGTTCATAGGCTGGTGCTTTATCCACTGTGCCACCAACCAGGGCCATTTTAACCATTTTTATTTCCATGAAGCTTTCTACCTAATGTGGTTAGGAGACATACTAATGCATAGTACAATATAAACTATGAATGACTGTAGACATTTGAAGTGATGTCTGCTGTCTAATGTGAATCTGGTTGTGTGTGTGTGTATGTGTGTGTGTGTGTATATACATACAAATAAAGTATATATATATATATATATATATATATATATATGTTGCATATATTTGTTTACTTAAAAAACTATGTAAACAGCTCATTTGTCCTTCCTCTTTATGTCCAACTTCTGCAAATGGAGAAAGTAAATAGAATAGAATTAAAGTCTGATACCTGTATATCATTATAAGCAGAAAGCTGTTTTAAAAAATATTTCCCAAGAATTAATTAGCTAGAATTTCACATAAAGCACCGGAAATCATAGCATCCACATAGAAGTTTATGTTGGGATTTGTGCAGGGGTTATGAGTGAGCTAAGGACAAAGAATTATGAAGATAATTAACTTTGAGGCAAATTTCCCACTCACAACCATTCAAAAAACACTCATCATATTTAGGGTTTTGGATTTCATGAGATTCAGAAAATGGATGAGAAGAGATATGAATTCAGTAGAATATCAAGGCAATATTGTGAAGGCAATGGTGGTAGAACCAAGTAGGATTAGTCTGGATTTAGATCATCGTTTACTTGTATAATTAGCCAGATGTTACAGTTAAGCTTTTTCTTTTCCCTTCTATATAATATGTGAATAAGACAAGCTATCTCTTGTATCTCATAGGAGTATAGGGTTAAAACTGTGTACTCAAAATTGCTTTTTATAAGTATCAAGCAGTTTACAATACTGCACTATTATTGTTGATAAATAAAGATAACTAACATAGATTGGAAATTTAATATGTGCTGACTACAGTACTAAATTCCTTAAATACATTATCTAGTATTAAGTTAACACTAACTTTGTAAGATACTAGTGGGTACTCTTTCTAGTTTCATTATATCAGTGAGAAAACAGGCTTTTCACTGCACCTACCTACAGATTATGAAGAAGTAGGGACAGAATTCAAACATAGGACTGATGATACCCAAACTTATTTTTGAGTACCTAATAACTTCCACTAACCACATTAATTTATTTATTTATTAGATAATAAATATTGAAGAATTTTAAACATGATATGTTAAGTTGTAGAGTTAGAATTCAAACTATAGCGATGGCTTTTTAGATTTCTGTTCTGAGTTGTCAAAACCACCATTACGTGAAAATAATATACTATAATTTGGAAACTCTTTGAGGGTTGAAAACTTGTCTTATGTAATTTTTGTTTTTAATTTCCAATTATAGTTGGCATACAACATAATATTACTTTCAGCATGCAACATAGTAATTGGACATTTATATAATAAGTGATCACCCTGATAAGCCTAGTACTTATCTCACACTATACATAGTTATTACAATATTATTAACTATATTTTCTATGCTGTGCTTATATCACCATGACTCTCATTTTTAATTTTTATTGTTATTCTATTACAGTTGTCTCCAGGTTTTCCCCTTTGCCCTCCTCCACCCATCCCACCAACCACTGCCCATCAATTTCCACAATGTTGTCCATGTCTGTAGGTCATTCATATATATTCTTTGACTAATCCCTTCTCCTTCTTTCCACCATTATCCCCCTCCCCCATCTCCTCTGGTCACTGTCAGTCTGTTCCATGTTTTCATTCCTTTGGTTCTATTCTGTTTATTAGTTTATTATGTTAATTAGATTCCATCATAGATAAGATCATATGGTATTTGTCTTTCACTGACTGGCTTATTTCACTTAGCTAATATTCTTCATTGTCATTCATGCTGCCACATAAGGTAGGAGTTCCTTCCTTCTTTCTGCTGTGTAGTATTCCATTGTGTAAATGAACCACATTTTTTGATCTACATGTTTACTGATGGGCACTTAAGCTGTTTCCAGCACTTGGCTATTATACATATATAGGGATACATAGGTTCTTTTGAATTGGTCATTTGGGATCCTTAGGATATATTGTCAGCAGTGAAATAGCTGGGTCAAAAGGCAGTTTCAGTTTTAGTTTTTTGATGACATTTCATACTGTTTTCCACAGTGACTGCACAAGTCTGCATTCCTACCAAGAGTACACTAGGGTTACCATCCATGCCAGCACTTGTTTCTTGATTTGTTGATGAAGGCCATTCTGACAGGTCTGAGGTAGTATCTCATTGTAATTTTATTATGCATCTCTGATGGCTAGTGATGTTGAGCATCCTTTGATATGCCTATAGGCCATCATATGTTCTCCTTGGAGAAGTGTCTGTTTAGGTCCTTTGCCCATTTTTTAATTGGATTGTTTGTCCTTCTGGTGTTGAATCATACGTGTTCTTTATATATTTTGGAGATCAGGACCTTGTCCAGTGTATCACTGGCAAATATGTTTTCCCATGTGGTTGGTTCCCTTTTCACTTTGATGATGTATTTTTAGCTATGCAGAACTTTTTAATTTGATGCAGTCCCATTTGTTTATTTTTTCCTTTATTTCTCTTGCCCTAGAAGATATATCAGCAAATATATCACTAAGAGGCATATCCAAAATTTTCCTACCTATGTTTTCATCTAGGACATTCATAGTGCCACAACTTATATTTAAGTCTTTTATCCATTTTGAGTTTATTCTGGTGTATAGTGTTAAGTTGGTGGTCCAGTTTTCTCTTTCTTTCTTTCTTCCTTTCTTTCTTTCTTTCGTTCTTTTCTTTTCTTTTCTTTTTTGCATATACTAGTGCAGTTCTCCCTGCACCATTTATTAAAGTTATTTTGCTCCATTGCATGCTCTTACCCTCTTCGTCAAGTATTAATTGACCATAGAGACATGGATTTATTTCTGGGCTCTCTATTCTGTTACATTGATCTGTGTCTGTTCTTATGCCAGTACCAGATTGTTTTAATTACAGTAGCCTTGTAATATAGTTTGGTATTAGGTATTTTGAACCCTCCTTCTTTTTTCTTTCTCAAGATTGCTGAAGCTATTCAGGGTCTTTTTTTATTCCAAATAAATTTATGAAATATTTGTTCCAGATATGTGAAATATGTCATTGAGATTTTAATTGGAATTACATTGGATCTATATATAATTTGGAGTACTATGAACATTTTAATGATGTAATTCTTCCAATCCATGAGCATAGTATATGCTTTCATTTATGTGTATCTACCTTATTTTTATCCTGAGTGTTCTATAATTTTCCAAGTAGAGGTCTCTACCTTTTCAGTTAAATTTATTCCTAGGTACTTTATTTTTCTTGTTGCTGTAGTAAATGGGATTTTTTCATGGTTCCTCTTTCTGATATTTCATGGCTGATATGCAAAAATGCAATTGGTTTCTGAATATTGACTTTATATCTTGCTATTTTGCCAAATTCACTTATTAGGTCAGATAATGTTTTGGTGGAGACTATAGAGTTTTCTATGTACACTATCATGTAATCTGGGAATAATGACAGTTTTAATTCCTCTTTTCCAATTTGGATTTTTCTCTTTTTCTTATCTGATAACTGTGGCTATAACTTCCAGTACTACATATATTGAATAAGAGTGGTTAAGGTGGGCACCCTTGTCTTGTTCCTGATCTTAGAGAGAAAGCTTTTCATTTTTGCCTGTTGAGTGTAACATTGGCTGTAGGTTTCTCATATATGGCTTTTATTATGTTGAGGTATGCTAATTCTACTTCCACTTTGTTGAGTGCTTTTATCATAAATGGGTATTGGATTTTATCAAATGCTTTTTTAACTTCTATTGATATGATCATGTGATTTTTGTCCTTCATTTTCTTTATGTGGCATATTACATTTATTGATTTGCAAATATTGTACCATATTTCCACCCCTGGGATCTTTTTAGCATGTTGCAGAATTTGATTGCCACTATTTTGTTGAGAATTTTAGCCTCTATATTCATCAGAGATGTTGTCCTGTAGTTTTCTCTTTATTGTGTCTTTAACTGGTTTTGGAATTATGATGATACTGGCCTCATAGAAAGAGTTAGTGGTCTTCCTTCTTCTTGACTTTTTGGGATAGCTGGAGAAGGATAAGGGTTAGTTCTTCCTTAAATGTTCTGTGAAATTCACTTGTGAAGCCATCTGGTTTAGAGATTTTGTATGCCAGGAGTTTTGTGATTACTGCTTCAATTTCACTACTTGCTATTGAACTATTCAGGCTTTCTACTTCTTGATTCAGTCTTAGAAGATTTTATGTTCCAAGAAATGTGTCCATTTCACCCAGGTTGCCTAATTTCTTGGCATATAGTTGTTAATAGTAATTTCTTACAATCCTTTGTACTTATGTGGTATCAGTTGTTACTCCTCTTCCTTCATTTCTGATTTTATTTATTTGGGTCCTCGCTCTTTTTTTCTTGATGAGTCTATTAAAAGGTTTGTCAATTTTGTTTATCTTTTTAAAGAACAGCTCCTATATTCATTAATCCTTTGAATTGTTCTTTTAGTTCCTATGTCATTTAATTCTGCTCTGATCTTGTTTCCTTCCTTCTTCTTGCTCTGGGCTTTGTTTGTTGTTGTTCCACTAGTCTTTAAAAATGTAGGGTTAAGTTGTTTATTTGAAATTCTTCTATCCTTTTTAGGTAAGCCTGTATTGTTATGAACTTCCTTCTCAAGACTGCTTTTTCTGGGTCCCATAGGTTTTGGAATATTGTGTGTTCATTTTCATTTGTTTCCAAGAACATTTTGATTTCTTCCTTGTTATCATTGTTGACCCATTTATTATCTAATACCATGTTATTAAGTCCCCATGTATATGAATGTTTTTTAGTTTTTTCCTTGAGATTGATTTCTAGTTTTTAATGCATTATGATCTGAGCATGTGCTTGATATGATTTAAATTTTCTTGAATTTGTTGAGGCTTGTTTTGTGCACTACCATATGGTCTATCTTTGAAAATGTTCCATGTGCATTTGAAAGAAATGTTTTTGTTTTCTTTCTTTCTTTTTTTTTTTTTTTGCTTCTTTGGGGTTAAAGTTCATATATATATATATATATATATATATATATATATATATATATATATATTCAATTAAGTTTATTTGATCTAGATGTCATTCAGTGCCACAATATCCTTGTTGAACTTGTAGAATCTTGTTGATTCTTTAGAAGATCTGTTCATTGTTGACAGTGGGGTATTAAAATCCCCTACAATGACTATGCTGTGGTCAATATCTTTCTTAAAGATCTCCAACATTTTCTTTATGTACTTAGATGCTCCTATGTTGAGTACATATATGTTTATAATGGTTATATCATCCTGTTGGATTATTCCCTTTTGTATTATGTAGTGATCTTCTTTGTCCCTTTTTATGGCTTTATTTTGAAGTCTATTTTGTCTGCTTTAAGTATTTCTATCCTGGCTTTTATTTGTGTTTGTTTGGGATATTTGTTCATCCCTTCACTTTCAAACTGTGTAAGTCTTTTCTTCTGAGGTGGGCCTCTTAAAGAAAGAATATATGCATGTTGTGTTTCTTTTCTTTTTTAATTTATTTTTATTTTATTTTATTTTAGGATTTTATTTATTATTTTTAGAGAGAAGGGAAGGGAGAGAGGCAGAGAAGGAGAGAAACATCAATGTATGGTTGCCTTTCACCTGCCTTCAGCTACAGACCTGGCTGAAAACTTGGCCTGCAACCTTGTTTTGTGTCCTTGCTGGGTAATCAAACCAGTGACTTTTGGGTTCTCAGGCTGGTACCTTAGCCACTATGCCACCAGCCAGGGCCTGCATGTTGTGTTTCTTATCTATTCAGCTACAGTACACCTTTTAATTGGAGGATTTAACCCATTTACATTTAAGCTATTGATAGGTACTTGTTGCCTTTTTTATCATACCAGTCTGAGTCTCCCCCTCCTCCTTTTAACAGCAATTCTTTTAGCATCTCTTGCAGTTCTGGGTTGGTGAATATGTACTGTTTTAGCCTTCTTTTGTCTGGGAATCTCTTTATTTCACCTTCCACTTTTTAAAAATATGTATGTATGTATTTATTTATTTTTAGAGAGAGGGGAAGGGCGAGAGGCAGAAAGGACAAGAGACATCAATGTATGGTTGCCCTTCACCTGCCTCCAGCTGTGGAGCTGGCTAGAGACCTGGCTTGCAACCTGGTTATGTGCCCTGACTGGAGAATTGAACCAGTGACCTTTGGGTTCACAGACCAGCACCTTATCCACTGTGCCACCAGCCAGGTGTCACCTTCCATTTTTAATGAGAGCCTTGCTGGATAGAGCAGTCTTGGTTGTAGATCTTTGCTTTTCATTATTTGGAGTATTTCAAACCAGTCCCTTCTGTTTTGTATTGTTTCTGTTGAGAAACCAGCTGATAGCTTTATTGAGCTTTCTTGTATGTCACTAGCTGATTCTTCATTGCTGCTTTTTTTTTTTTTTTTTTTAAGATTTTATTTAATTATTTTTAGAAAGAGGGGAAGGGGGAGAGGCAGAGAGGGAGAGAGACATCAAGGTATGGTTGCTTTTCACCTGCCTCCAGCCAACCTGACTGGAGACCTGGTTTGCAACCTTGTTATGTGCCCTGGCTGGGGAATCGAACCTGCAACCTTTGGGTTCGCAGGCTGGCACCTTATCCATTGTGCTACCAGCCAGGGCTCATTGCTGCTTTTAAGATTCTCTTTTTTTCATTAAAATTTGCCATATTAATTATGGTGTAACTTGGAATAGTCCTCTTAGGGTTCATCTTGATTGTTACCCTCTGTGCTTCCTGAACTTTTATGGCTTATTCCTTCAAGTTAGGGAAGTTTTCTGCCATAATTATTTCAAATAGATTTTCTATCCTTTTCTCCTCTTTTTATCATTCTGGTATCCTTATGATGCAAATATTGTTATGTTTCATGATGTCCTGAAGCTCCCTTAAACTATCCTCTGTCTTTTTTAGTCTTTATTTGTTGCTCTACATGAGTATTTCTTTCTACCTTGCCTTCCAGCTCACTGATTCAGTCCTCTGCTTCATCTAGCCTGCTTTTAATTCCTTCTAGTGTATTTTTTCTTTCAGATATTGTGTTCTTCATTTCTTCCTGGTTCTTATTCTTAATTTCTATGTCCTTTTTTCATCCTGCTGTAGTTCCATTAAGTTTCATGTAGCTTTCATAATTTCCTTGTATTGGTTGCTGAGTTCCTTGAGCATCCTTATAAGCATTTTTTTTTTTTTTTTTAATTTTATGTCTGGTACATTGCTTGCCTCAATTTCACTTAGCTCTTATCTGAGGATTTCTTCTTTCCTTTCCCGCAGTTATTTCTTTGTCTCACTGCCCACCACATCTGCTATACTATTGTATAGGTGCTGCCAGGACAAACCAAACAGCCCAGGAAACAAACCCACACCCACAAAAATAATCCTCACCTACAACAATACTATCAACAGCCAATGGGCCAATATTACTAAAGCTATAAAGGGATTAAGACTATTATAAGAAAGCAAAAATGAATATGAGATGACTAACTGAAAGAAAAATGATTTTGACAGAGTGGGAAAATTAGCAAAACTAAGAAGTAGGTAGTAGAGACAAGGGAAAGAGAGAAAGAAAAGAAAATTTACATCATAAATAAAGATGTGAAGTCTTAATGGACTTACAGGAGTAATATAATTTATTTGGTCTTCTTTGAGCATATAGAAGTGACCAAATATTTATAGAATATAATTTCTCTTGTAAATTCTAGGTAAATTAATAAACACCAACTTAATTTAGTCTTCCAAAAATGTCCTTTTTACATTTTGCATCTGCTTAAGTGCTAGACCAATTTTTATTTAGTAAATCTGACTATATGCATTTTTTATATTACATTTTACAGATGACAGATGGCCCTAGCATGCATTCTATCTTGGCTCATAATTGAAGTTCTAATTTCAGTGACTATGCATGTATGTGTTTGTGTGCAGATGTGTATGTGTAATCAAATAGAAATGTGGTCACCCACACCACATGTACTTGTCTTAAATTAAATTATAAATGAGGACTCTATTTTCTGTTTAAAAGGAGCATAGGAGTGAAGGTATCCTGAAGCAACCTGAAGTAGATTGTTAGGGATGCCCTATATTCAAAATTTTAGTGCTGGATGGTCCCCAAAGAGACCATCTGACTTACCTCATTTTAAGAAAAAGGCTTGAAGTCATGGCCTGGAGGGTTTAAGTAAATGAACAAGATCACAAAAGTAGGGGCAAAAACATTGTTTCAGGTAAGCAATAGTATACTCCACTACAATACAGGAGTGGGCAAAAGCAGATTTATGATTGTTTATATGGAAAATAATACAATAAGTAATAATCCAAGAATAAAGTGCATTTTGTGTACTCACAACTATAAATGTGCTTTTGTCCACTCCTGTAATTACAAATAGGAAAAAGCTAAGTAATCTAAAAATTAATTACTAAAGTCACAAGAGAACTGAAGTCACAGAACAAAGAAGTCACCAAAAATCTGGAAAGAGGCAAGCACTGGTGACTTGAACATTTGCTTACCTCAAACAAATATCACCAGATGTCATATAAGCCTATAAAAATATGCAGCTAAACCTGTTTTGATTAATTTCTGAAGATTGAGTACAGGCTAATGAGAATGTGAAACCTCTGTTGGGAGAGGTCCAAAAGAGTTCTTGCTCCTCTCCCATTCAGCTTTTGCCTCTGCACATACCACTCTACACTCATGTGAAACACCTGAGAGAATCCTGAGAAAGCTTTCATTGAGATGGTAGCTTGGCCATGGTGGGGACCAGAAGTGGTTTACATACATCATTGTCAAAACTCTACCCAGATTCATTTTCCCAGCAGAACAAAAGCCTAAATCTGCAAGAGGACAATAAAAAAAGTGTCACCTTAGGGTACTGGTAGAAAACCATTCCAGCATGGGGAAATAACAGGAAACAACAAAATATTATTTCCAAGGATAGTAAGGATTACATATGTTCCTAACTCTCAAGTTGAAGGAAAGGCAAGTGTTATAAATGTCATACTACTGAGACCCAGGGAAACAGCACTTAGGGACACAGTCCTAAGAATTGCTTAATCAGAACATGAGAGCTTTCCTTCTCACCCTGGAGATAACAAATATCACAGAGGTAATAATGGGATACAGTTGGAATGTCTGTGAGAGAGAATACTCCTCAGCATAGGTGAAAAGGAAAGCCCCTAAGCCAGTATGGGAAACCAGTCACTGACAAATGACCTGACAGTCTACTTGATTAAAATTCAAATAATAATGAAGGGCTTTAAAACCTGTGTAAATGTGTGTGAACATACCAAGAAACCTGCAAATCATCCCAACTCTCTACTAGATTCACATAAAGCCATACACTAAAGGCCTAGGCCTAGAAGCATTTCCTCTAAGGAAAGGACATATTTACCTCAGTGACTATTGTCCTTCAGAAAGTGTCAGTTTTCAACAAATGAGGTGAACAAAAAGGCAAGAAAAACAATAAATAGAGAACATAATCATTGGACCAAAATTTACATATATATATTTATAAGACAGAAAATTTATTTTTAAGTGAATGATATGTTAAAAGAGTCCAATGGAAAAGGTAGACAATACATAATATTAGATAATTTCATCAGAGGGATAGACACCATAAGAAAATACTCAAACATAGTGACATAAAAAGTAATGTAGAAAGTAATATCTTTAATAGATTCATTGGTAGACTTCACAGAGCTAAGGAAAGAATCACTGAACTCACCCAAAATGAAACACAATTATAAAACAGACCATAGAGGAAAAGAAACAAAATAGCAAAGTGAAGCAGAAGAGAGTACCCAGAAACTGAGGAAATATCACTTTTATATATGCATAATTGGAATTCAAGAATTAAAAAAAATAAGGCAGATGAAATATTTTAGAGAAATAATACCCATGGACTTTTCAAAATTAAAGAAATCAAACCACAGACCTTAGAATCTCAGATCATGAAGTAGGATAAGTTAAACACACACACAAACATATCTTATTTCGTTGAACTATTGAAACTAAGATCACATTTAAAAATCTTGGATGATGACAGAGGAAAAACATATTTTATATATAGAAACAAGTGTGACAAAAGCAAGCAAGAACATAATAAAGTAACATATAAAATGCTGAGAAAAAAGCCAGAATACTACACCCAGTGGAAATGTCCTTCAAAAAGGATAAAGACTTTCTGAAACTAACAAAAACACCTGAAGATCTACATTGCTTCATATCTAATCTAAAAGTCAGTTTTAATTGAAAACTTCCAGGCAGAAGAAATATACTAAGAAACTTGCAGCTACTTAAGGAGTGCAGAGATTAGACATGGAACAAATGAGGGGGAAAGAAAATTCTAAAAAGTTCTAAAATATAACTATGTAGTACCATAAAACAAATATAATAATAATAATATATTGCCTTAAGAGCATATGCAAAATGCATTCACATGGCAATATTATCACATACAATTAGAGAGATATATAATCACCAAGTCTTTACATTAAACATTAAGAGGTATAAAGTAATTTGGAATTTGAATGACCTCACTTCAGTAATCCAACTTTCCAACTTAGGAAAGTAGAGCATAAACAAGTAAATATGTCTGAAAGTAGATAGAAAGAAACTAATAATAAAGCTTAGAGCAAAAAACAATGTAATCAAAATCAGTAATACAGTAAAGAAAGGCAGTGAATGCAAAGGTTATCCAAAGTTGTTGGAAAATATTAATAACATTGGCAAAGTTGTGGAATGGGAAAGAGAGAAAACAAAATTTACTAATATTAGGAATGAAAGAGAAGACATTATGAGGGATCCCATAGACATTTAAAGGAAAATATGGAAATCTTACTAGTCTATGCTCATAAAATTCAGCCACTTAGATGAATGAATCATTGCTTAAGAGACACAGACTAATAACATTTCCACAAAAATAAAGATAAGCTCAGTAGTTCTGTATCTGTAGGAAATTGAATTGATTGTTAAAAGCTTACAAGAAAAGAAAACTCCAGGCCTAGATGATTTCACTGATGAATTCTACCAAATATTTAAGGAAGAAATAAGACACAATTCTTTCCAGAAGACAGCAGAGGAAACACTTCAAAACACACTTCTGAAGCCAGCAACACTCTAAAATTGAACAAAGACTTTTTAAGAAAATTACAGACCCATCATCATGAACATATACACAGAAATCCTGAACAAATTGAATCCAACAATATATATAAAGGATTAAACATCATGACAAATTGGATTTAATTCAGCAATTCAAGATTGAGTCAATATTAGAAAAGTAAACTATCATTTACCACATGGACAGAAAATGAAGAAAAATTATTTCATATATTCAGAGAAAAATTATAAAATAAATATCCTTGGCAAACTAGGATTAGAATGAAGCTACCTTATCCTATTACAGGGCTTCTATAAAAAATAAAGCTTTTTAAAATGGAGAGATAAAGCACAGTCATGAATTTCAAGTCTCAATATTGTTAACCTGTTAATTCTATGTAATTTTTTTCATATATTCAGTACAATTCCAATCAAAATCTTTGAAATCTTTTTCGGCAATAATTGCAAAATAACTCAAAACTTATATGGAAAGGCAAAAAAAAAAAGAATAGACAGATAACTCTAAAAAAGAAAAGCAAAATTGTAAGCTATAATACCCAAATTGAGGACTTACTATAAAGCTATAGTAATCAATACAGTGTGGTAGTGGAAGATGATTGAAAGATTATGAAAGACAATATAGAGCCCAAGCATACCTACATAAATATAGCCAACTGATTTTTGACTATAAAAGCATACTCTTTCAATGGAGAAAGTATATTCTATTCATCAAAGGTTGCTAGAATAACTGGGCATTCACAGATCTGCAACAAAAGTAAACTCATAGACCTCAATGTAAGATATAAAATTACATACCTTCTAGGGAAAGACAGGTTAATTTGCATGACCTAGACCTTGACAAAGAGATTTTAAATATGACACTAAAGACATGAGCCATAAAGTTTTTTTCAAACATTGACAAGTTTCTCCTTTGCATTTACCCAAAAGAGTTGAAAGCTTATGTCCACACCAGAAACCTGCACACAGATATTTATAGCATCTTTATAGCTGTCCAAACTTGAAAGGAACTAAAATGTGCCTCAGCATGTGAATAAACCAACTATGGTACATGCAGATGATGGGATAATATTCAGTGCTAAAGAGAAATGAGCCAGGACAGACAGGAGGAATCTTACAGCATATGACTAAGTGAAAGAAGCCAACCTGAAAAGGCTACATATTGTATTATTTCAACTATATTACATTTTGGAAATGGAAAAACTATAAAACTATATAGGCAGTAAAATAATCAGTATATGCTAGGCATTTGGGGTATGGAAGGATCAATAGATGGAGCAGGGAGATATATCATTATACATTTGTCCACACCCGTAGAATGTATAACACTAAGAGTTAATGAATCCTAATGTAAACTATAGATGCTGGGTGACTATGGCATATCAGTGCAGGTTTATCAATTGCAACAAATGTACCACTTGGTTGGGCATTAAAAAAAATTAAAGAAAATTAAAACTAATTTTAATTTTCTTTATAAAGTTTTCTCTTAAGTGACTAAAAAGACAATGAAAATAAAATATTTTTTCAAGTAGCATACTTGAAAATAACATTAATCTTGCAACCTTCAACCATAGGAAAGCCACCCAGTAAAAAATGGGTAGATGATCTCAGTAAACACTTTATCTCATATATATACAATTGGCAAATAAGCATATGGAATAATAATGAACAAATAGTCATTAACAAATTGCAAATTAAAATCACAACGAGACACCACTACAAACCTGTCAGGATGAATAAAATGTAATAAAAACAAACACAATTCTAAATACTACTGAAGAAATGAAACAACTGAAAGGATCATACTAGCGGAATGCAATATTGCAGAAAATAGTTTGGTAGTTTCTTTATAAAACTGTGATACAATAATCATTCTTCTAGAAATTTAAACCAAGTAAAAACTCATCCAAAAGACTTCATATTGTATAATATCTTTCATATAACGATTCAGAAAAGCAAAATCTGAAAACAAAAAAGAGATCAGAGGTTCTCAAGCACTGAAGATAAAATGAGCACAAAGGCATTATGAGAATATGTTGGAGGTTATGATATGAACTGTTTCATATCATAACATAGTGGTGAATACATAATTATATGCATTTACCAATATCCATAGAACTGTTCACCACAAAGAGTGTATATTATTTACTGTATGCAAATTAAGGCTCACCCTGGATATATGAGGGACCCAAGATGAAATGCATCTATGACAAACGAATTAAACTCTATACCAAATGCATTACATATTTACAATGAAGAGAGCAATGAGAAAGATATGTGTACACATACACATACACAGAAGAAAAGAAAGAACTACATAGGGATAAAGCTAATATGAGAATGATAGACCCTTCTCCAGTGGTGCACTGCCTCAATAGCTTTCTCATCCTTGAACTTAGGTTTGGGAGAATTATAATAAAAATCTAAATAAAGCCATATAGATGTTTGTGTCTACAAAGTTGTTGTAATTATGAAGTTGCTTCGTAGCTTTTGTTTGTTGGGAATTGTTAACTTTGTTCCCAGTTTCCTAAATTTGAAAAAAACAACAACAAACAGTACCACTGCCAACAACAAAGTGTGGTTGTGAGCTGCGTTGTCTCCCTCAAAACAGCTCAAAAAGCAGCTGCTCTGAGGAGTGTTTTGAAAAGATGATCAGTCCAATCAATGTAACTGCTTCATTTCTTGGAGTCCCCAAGGCTTGCCTCTCATACTACAGTGCCAACATTTAACATTTTAAGGGCACAAAGCGGTTGTTATTTTTCAAAAAGCCTATACTTCAGTATTTTCGATGGCTTTGGCCTTCTTCCAGGTCATTAATATACCCAGTTATTTGGTCAGTTGACTTTGGGCTAAGAAAACTTCCCTCACACCCCTCAGCCTGCTCTTCCAAATCCAGCCTAGCTCTTACCCACTCAATTCCCCTCCTGGCTGAGCACTTTGCCTAACATGTCAAATAACTTTTTACTCTAGCAATTATGTGCTTCACTTATTATTTCCTTTATTATTTTTATTATTACTGTTGTCAGCAGCATCATTATTATTGATTGTCCAGCTTGTTTTGATTCAATCTGAACTTCCTTCTTCCCACATAAAACCTGCTTCTTCCTGATTTTGAACTATTCACCAAAGCCTCTTGAATGGACACTTTTGGCAAGTACTAAGTGAATTGTGTTATAAATTGTATTCTTCCTCTGGAGGACTGGGAGGCCATCAGTGTCAGGGAAGTTCAATTGGCACTGCCTGTTGAAAGTGTCACTTGGACAGAGGTGACTGCAAAGACAGGGGTCCAGGAGCCCTTTGAGTGTGTTCTGATTGCACTGCTACTGTTCCAAAAATGCACTTTCTTCAGAAACAAATGTGTTGTCTTCTTGCTAGAAATCCTGAGAAAGTTTCTATCTCTCCACTAGGTTACCCAAAAATAAGATGATGAAAGGAAATGTGCTTAGAAAATTCTTAGATGAATGCAAGTGATTTTGAAATAAGTGTACCCAAGAACAACAGACCCATACATTAAAACAAAAGAAAACAGAGATGCAGCAATGTAAACCTGTGTGAGGCTGGAGTAATTCTCTTGTAAAATATAGCCCATAGCACTTGACTTAGCTTGGTAGGCAGAATGATGGTCCCCCTAAAGGTTTCTAGGCCCTAATCCCTGGAGCCTCTGACTATGTGACATGACAAAAGGGACTTTGCAGATGGGTAAAAGGCTGCTTGGTAATCAGCTGACCTCAAAGTAGAGAGGTGATGTAGTCTGGCCCATTGTAATTGTGTGGGCCATTAGAAGTGGAGGAGAAAAGCAGTGAGTCAGTGAGAGAGACCAGCAGCGGAGAGGTCAAGAAAGATTCAGCCTAAGAATGATTTGACTTGTTCCTGCTAGTTGTGTGCTGCTGGGACTAGGCAAGACTGGAGAAAGGGCTGGTAAGCACTAAGGGCAATCCTCAGCTGACAGCCAGTCATAAAACAGGAATCTCAGTCCGACCAACACATGGAAATCAACCTGCTGACAACCTACCTGCACACTTCTGAAAATGGATTCTCCCCTTACCCCAGCCCTTCCCTAAAGAAATATGGCTCTTCCTGGTTTTATCTATTCCCTAGACAAATCAGCCGATGCCCCTGGATTTCTGACCAACAGAATTAAGAGGTAACAAATGTATGTTGTCTGATCTTGCCAAGTTTGTGGGAATTAGTGGCAGCAGAACTAGAAATCTACTATACTTAGTAGTTCTGCAGCATAATGGTGCTCACCAGGCAAATAGACAACAGATCGTGGGCTAAAATTCCCTTCCAGACTCATACAGAGAGGCCTCTGTTACTGATACTGCCCATCTAAAATGTGACTTTCTAATTTTTGACTATAAGTCTTAGTTACTACACCTTTATATTAAAATATTTTATAAAAACCAATCTTCATAACTACTTTAAAAAGCAATAGGTATTGAATATAATTTCTGAAACAAATAGGGTTTATTCAGATTCTTGCTTTATGAATGGTATGTCTCACAAGTCAGTCTTGGGGGAAATGCCCCTTTTTTCTACTTTTCCATTAATCCTAATCCTATAATGTCTTAAAATGGCAGGAAGCAGCCACCTGGCACTGCTTATTGGAGAAAGTTTTCACACCAGGGATCAAGAAAGGGGCCTCTGAACAGGGTTGAAGTGAGTTTTCATCTAGACTCACTCTAAACTAGATTATTATTAGAAATTTCCAAAAACTTCATTTTCTTTTGTACTTCACACGTTTATGTGAGAATTCTGCATCTGTGAAATCTTGACCTCCTTTTATTTTAACAGTTATCACAGTAGCAGATCTCCAAATATCTGCCTGGGTGACCATTGCCCTGCTTACCACAATGCTTTGAATAGATACAACAGAGATGGAATCTTGGTTCCAGGCTATGGATTCTGGCAAATGTTTTAATGCATTCATTTTTAATAGAACAGAATATAAGTAAGGTTCACTTGAACTACAGAAAAAGAAGGATTTAATGAAAAGGGTCCAACTCAATTCTCCTTTATATAAGTAGATAAAAAGTTTATGTATAAAAAATTCTTTGCATCTTAAAACTTCCTTTTCTTTCCTAAGATGGAGAGGGGGGCCGGTAAGGAAGGAGGGAATCTTAAGCTTTAGAAGATCTCAGCACCAAGATAATAGTGTGTATAGTTTGGATTGAGTATTCCTTCCTCACTCAGCCAGTACAGCAGTCCTGAACTTAGTTCCTTGTCCTCACACAACAAGACATTTGGGTTTTATCTCTCAAATCCATTTTCCACTCCAGAACTGGCCAGAGCTGTGATTTGCACAGATGCTGTCTCTAAGATTCTGGGGTGAGAAAGTTTGAGCTACACGTGACTTTTCATCGACCCCACCACTCACACAGGGACCGTCCTTTAGCTGTCTGGAACTTGTGCTACACGGTTTAAAGAGAACTGACAGCTCTCTGAGCCGATTCCATCACTCACGGGAAGTCGTTACTTAAATATAAAAATCTTCCTTAGCCTTGCCCAGCTTTCTCAAGTGCAAGCAATGCCTTGGAATTCTCCTAGAACTGTAATATGAAAAATAGGCTGTACTTTGACAGAAAGAAGGTGTATCTTGCAATGTGTCTCATAGTGTTTTCATTCCACTTTTTAATATTATTGTGCCGAGAAATGTAAAACAGGTCCCACTTTTAGTGACTTTCTGCCTGGGATTAGCCCTCAGAATCTGCCCATAAAGGACTGTTTTCAGAGGTTCAGAGCAAGTCTAACTTATCAAGGCTTTTGCCCAGTGTTTAGTCTCCTGCTAATGCCCTGACAGTGTTGATGGGCCGTAGTGATGTTGACAGGCCACAGAGCAGTTCAAATGCAAATGTTTATTTCCATCTAAAGCACCCATATGGATAGGTACATTGAGAGAGCATTTTTCCCAGGGGATATATAATCTTTATATAATCAACATATTTCATGAGAAAGCATCACAAAGTCAGACCAAAGCTTTGATCTTGAGAACAGAATATTAAATACATAAAACAGGATACAATGCTTTTAATGAAGAGAAACGAAAGGCATAACTTTGAACACATGAACTAAATAATATTATTGCATATTTTTCTGCCAAGAATGATCATAGCCAAATGAAATTTAAATATCTTGGTTTATGTAAAATATTCACCAAAGGATCTTCATCTGTATTTTTTGTTCCAGCTCTATTGTCAAGTACCTAATGCTGTGTCCTTGCACCTGACAAATATAAGCACTTCTTGGTGAAGTTTGCCATCTTGTGGCAAATATAATACAAATTTTCATGCAGGGTTTAAGGTAGCTCAAAGATTAAAAAGTTTATTAAAAAGTTAAATGATGCCTGGTTATAGGCAGACTTCTCCTGATGCATTAAAAATACATGTAATAAAATTTTGTTTATCCAGAATATTAGAGGATCTAGATACTTGTGTTAATACCTAAGTACCTTTGAATTACCACAGGTATAAATATTTGTATCTACATGGTACATTCAGAGACACCACTAGAAGTGCTAGCTAGCTCTGGAGACAGAGGGTCCAGTTGAAACCACATCTGGGCACTTTCTATGACCTTAGGTAAATTAAATTATCTCAGGATGCCTCAGTTCTTTTACATGCAAAGTGAGGATCACTGTAGTAACTTCGGTTGAGATGGTCATTAAATGTACCATGTAACAGGGTCAGGATAGTACCAGGCAAAGCTGATCTCTTGCTCTGTATATGGTAGTTATTATTACTATGATATGTGCCTTAATTTTTCTGGGCTATTTCTGATTACAAAAATGTATTTTGTTATCAATTAGTGTGTGTTGTTCTTCACTGAGAGGTTCTAAAGAAAACATGTGAAGAGATTAATAATAGTTAACAGATATATGGTACTCTTCTAAGTACTTCCCACATATGAATTTAATTTATTCTCACAACAAGATACCTCATTATCACCCCAATTTTACAGATGAAGGAATAGAAGCATAGATAATTTAAGTAACTTTTCTAAGGTCACAAAGCTATTATGGCTTTAAGATTTAAGCACTGATAGTCTTGCACTATAGCTTCTGTTCTTAACCACTGTATGTATTACCTCTTAATATAACTTATATTTGAGCTAATTAGTAAACATTAGATGGCTACTTTAGGGACAAAAAGAAGTAATAGGACAGTATCATGCACATATTATTTTTAATGATTTTGTTTATTATTTTTAGAGAGAGGGGTAGGGAGAGAGGTAAAGAGGAAGAGACATCAATGTATGGTTGCCTTTCACCTGCCTCCAGCTACAGACCTTACTGGAGACCTGGCTTGCGACCTGGTTATGTGCCCTGGCTGGGGAATCAAACCAGCGACCTTTGGGTTTGCAGGCTGGTGCCTTATCCACTATGCCAGCAGCCAGGGCCTTCATGCACATATTATTAAAAGTTAGTAAATGTCACCAGAAGTACTAGAGCCTTTCAATCCTTTAGCTGTTCCACCCCTACAGGAGGTTTCCACTCTATAATATATATATTTATTCTTTCCTTTTTTTTTTCATATTCCATTTTCAAAATGAACTTAATGGAAGTTTCTTACTATTTAAATTTTCCATTTGAACAATGTACCAGATTGTGTATCTCTTTTCTTCTCTTTCACCTTCTCCTCTCAGAACCTTAGAAAAATAAACATGAAATAATAGTTCAATTTTTCAGCTCTATTTTGAAAATACTATATCAATGGAAACACCTATTTAAACATTTCACATGAGGTAGTCAATTAATGTTCATTGAGTAATATAGAAATTAATATAGATATTAATATATCTTTAAATGATAATCTACAATCTTTAAAACAATATATAGATTCTAAAAGCATATTTGTTATTTTTCTCACCTCCTTCTCACCATGATTCTGAATGGTGAGCAATTATTCTTACCGGTATGACATTTCTGAGGAAGGGGAGTGCAGGTTGTTTGCTTGGACCAGAGTGGGCCTGTGGCTGGCCTGAGAAAAGCCAGGACTGGAAATTCAGAGCTTTTTAGCATGTATTCAGCAATGTAACACAGTCAAATATTGTTATGCTCATCATTATGTCTATTGAAAAAGTAAATTTTGTATCAGTATTTGTCTTAGTTCAACTTAGTTTTTCAACTAAGTTGAAAAACAGCTATTTTTCAACTTAGTTTTGTTGCTACTGTTAGAGAAGTGTACTTTTTTTTCTGTTCTATTTTATCATATAATTTTTTCCCTATGAGAAAAATCCACAGAAGCCAGTCTTCTCTTCCAATCAGGAAAACAAGTTAAGTTCTTCTGAGAGGAATAAAAAAGTGGTCTCTAAATGGCCCTTCCAAGTCTGCCTTGAAAGGAAATTGGCAAGAGAGTGGTTAAGGGAGAGTGAATTTTACATTTCCAAACTCCAGTCACATTTATCCTTTTACTTACTATATGTTTGATCTACAGTGATACTTGAAGTATATAAAGTAGAAAGTGGATTGTGTGACTGATGTATCAATTACCACAAGGGAATGAACTTTAGTATTACCAGAAGGTCCAAACAGTGGAATGACTGTGTGGGAACAAAGGACAGTTTATACATTTGGTCTAAAGAAAGAAAATAACCAGAGAGCATTACCAGGATATCCAAAACACTAAGTGACTCCAGGATGTCATAAAATGTGGAACTACAGTTGGGTATTTCTTGAGATTAGTAAGATTTCCTTCATGCCACTTCTGAATGAAAGATGGAATCAGAGCAAGCCATGGTTTTTAATAGGTGTATATCTGAACACTTTCTCCTTGACAGGGACTCTTTTGTAGCCTTATTTTTTTCTATCACCTACTTTTTGACCTCCATGTCTCTACTTCATTCTTAACATCTTTTCTGTTGACTGGCTAGGACCCTATAATAGTCCAATTCAGTAAATGATTGGGAAATGATGGCCAATTTTGGAAGGCTTTACATTACTGAATACAATCCCTAAAACTTGAAGCATATGAAACTTCTGTAAAAATGATTACTTAATACTTACATAAAAAAAAAGCAATAAATAATTTTGTCTACCTCTTGATGGAGAGGACAGAACTTAAAAGATGAATATTGCTCTTTTATTTTCTTCAGACGAGGAAATAAATGAAACACATTCATAATTTATAAATGCTCATTGCCATTATTCATGAAACTGTGAAGGGGAAAGATCTGAATCAAGAGGCCACCCACCAACCCCCTTTCTTGTCTGGCTCACAAGACCCAAATTCAAGAGAGGGAAAAACACATATAGTGACAATGAGAGCAAGTTTATTTATGAAACACACAAGCAAAAAGCTACAGCAGGCACTCTGATTATGGATACTTAGATTAGCTGAGTGCCCTGACAACTGGGGTTCCAGGGTTATATCCTTTAGCTGGTGGGCAGAGGCACGCTTCCTTTTCCCTCTTCTAGACCTTGAGATTAATACAAAGGCTTTCTTTTCAGTTAGTAAAGGCTTTCTGTCTAGTTTGTGTTGTTACAAAGGCTCCCTTTCCAAGCACAGAATCGCAAGGACTGTCCTCTCACCTCCTTTCTATTCCTGCTTGTAATGTTCAGGATACTGGGCAACCTTAGTGAGGCTGTTACAGAAGTTTACAGAAGCCCCAGCAACCCAACTTTCTCAGCACCATCTCCAGGACTCCCTCCTCCTGCGCTATTTTGCTTGCACTGCTGGAGGCATCCAGCAATCTCATCAAACCCAGCTCAGGGCTGCTGTTAACTAGTGAGACAGGTCTTCCTTTTGTTCCCAGCCTCCTGCATGAAGTTCTTTGTTAGACTGTGCTGGTGAGGGCCCTGCCTTTCTGTCCCGCCTGGCAGCTCATTGCTAGCTGCTACCTAACAAAACCATTCTAGAAAATGTTACAATATTCTCTATTCTATGTTTCTTCACTTTAAAAGAGAATATTCTATCAAATAATAATGTATATTACTAAACAGTTCAACTTCTCTACCAGTGTTATTTTAAAGCTATATTTCCATGTAATTTGACTCTAACAGAATCCAACTGTTATTTTCTGACTATGGAAAATATTTCTAAAAAAGAAAAAGTGGGATCCCTGATGAAGATTTCTATTGATTGACTTCCAAATTGCCAGTTTCTACAGCTATTTGATAATTTGGCAAATAAACCAGCTACTGAAGAGTTCAGTTAACATTCAGCACATACCGACTGTTAAAATTGAACTATTTAAGTAAAATAAGAAAGGTTTTTCTGAGGTATTTGACAAAGGGACAATGTAAAATGTTCTGAAAGTGGATAGGAATAAATTAAGAGCTCATGTGTGCAGATAATTCTATTAAAACTGATATTAGTATTTTCCATTCTTTGTATTTGTTTGTGTACTGGAATCCAGTTGAGCTATGCATGCACTCACTGGTCATTAAGCTAACAGACACATGTTTGGATCTGATGTGTTTCCAGTGCAAAATGGCTATGCACTGGAGGAATTCACACAGAATTACACATTATTAATCAGTCCACAAAAATGTAATGGGCCAAACTGGAATAAGATGTCATGCCAAGAGGAATACAAGACAAAATGTTAAAAATGTTTACTATGCAACTAAACATTTAAAATATTTTTTAACTGGGTAGAAAGTATCTTTAATTGTAAAGCTGTACTACCATTGCTAATACAAAATGCGAGAAATTTAAAAAGTCTACAACTTCCATCCTGGCATAGGGAGATGGAAGAAAAATAAACATACTAAATATTAATTTTAAGAAAAAACTGTTTATGCAATATTAAAATATTATTGATTTAAATTGCCTATTGCAGGTAGGTAATTTTGGGGATTCTCTTTCTTTTTTTCTTTCTGTTTTCTTTTTTCTTTCTGTGACTTTAAAGTATCCCAAGTATATAGCCATTTTTCTTTTGTAACTGATTAAAGGTCATTATAATGCAAACACATTTTGCAATAAACTAACACACATTGGGTGGTGGAGAAAAGAGGGCGGTAAGAGGCAAAGAGAGAGATAAGAAGATGGGAGAGAGAGTAGGGAGAAGAGAGAAAGTCTTTGCATAGTTCTTAAGAAATCTTTAGTTTCAGAAAATGAGCAGTGTGCTGACTGAAAAATGACTGTAGTGGAATATATCATGATAATATTACAGACTGTCAAAGGTAGGGTAAGCCAGCTATCTTAGATAATCTGGTTTGCTGTTATAAGAACAATCACTATGGTAATACAAAATAAAAGCAGTGTTACAGCTTCACATAGAGTATACCAAGGTATCAATAACCAAAATCATGTTATAATTTAAACCCAGTCACTTTCCAAAAAGGATTTGAAATAATCAGTGTTAGGAAAAGTGTATGATTACTAGAGTTTTCAGTGTCTCCATTTCCCCTCCAAACTAGTACAAGCTTTAAATGTTTTATTTCATTATGGGACGGTATTGGGTTCACAAAATAAGCTTTTAGATTACTTACATTTTCCTTATGACCTGTATAAAGGATGAATTCACCAGAGTATGAGGATTGCTTTTTGTTTTATTTTTTAAATATTTTATTTAGTATTTTAAAAGAGAAGGGAAGGGAGAGACGCAGAGAGGGAGAGAAATATCAGTGTATGATTGCCTCCAGCCTCCAGTTTGGGACGTGGCTTGCAACCTGGTTATGTGCCCTGGCTGGGGACTCGAACCTGTGACCTTTGGGTTCGCAGGCCAGTGGCACCTTATCCACTGTGCTACCAGCCAGGCCTTTTTATTTTTATTTTTTTATTTTTTTATTTTTTTAAGGTAAAGGTTCATTCCTGCTGAACACATTTGAAAAACTGGCCCTCATTCAATGGGCAACTATGAGCATTGTGAACATATCCTTTCCCAGTAGTGAATCCTAGGCTTTCCTTCCTATGGTATCATTTTCAAAAGCCATTTTTCAAACCACAGAATGTAAAATATAGTTTTCCTATGTTCTCCTTAAAGTATAACTATATACATTTGTTTCATATCATTTTTTCTCTGTAAAGCTACATTAAATTAGTAAAATTTAAAATTTTTTTGAGATTCTCTTATTCCATTTTTGTTATTCAGTTCATTCCCTATTGCCATTTTCTAGTACATAGGAGATAAAATAACTAAATGCTAGTCAAAAATTAGCAAAAGGAACCAAGGTGTGATGATTAAAAAAAAATAAGACATACCATAAAAAGGAATAAATATTATTAACTTTGGTATAGGCCTAGAATTTTGAAGCAGAGAGTAGCTTTGTATTCACCTCACCTAGCTGTTTTAAACCAGGAGGTAACCTTCAGAAATCTCTGGTCCTCACTACCTGTGCCTTTCTAGGAGCTGAGCCCAAGGGAAGCCCCTTGAATCCCCTGTGTCAGGCATGTTTTGGAAAACTCATTATGCTACCTCCGCCTCAGGAAGGGAATATAAGCTAGCCTAAAGAGAAAAATCCCAGCAACTTTACGAGGGGCCTTAAAATTGATGCAGAGTAAATTGAGAGCCTAAGAATAGAGTGGAACACCCTGCCAAGATGACACAACAATATTCTTGCATTTTATGTCTCAGAACTGGGCTCAGAGAACCTGAGAAATAGTTGGAGTAAATTACATTGCATGATATGCCAGCATAAAGCTGAGATGCATAAACACTGAGATATGACCAACATCTTTCTGGCACTGAGGAGGGGTTTGGAAATTGTTTGAATTTTCAACTCGATTCATTCAATGATTATGTATGGGGGTATCTGTTTTCAGCCGTGCATTGACACTAAAGGAAAATCTTGAACCACTTGAAGTTTAAACTCTAGCAAATTGAACTGTTTTTATACTAAAAAGACAAGATGAAATATTCTGAATCAGAGAGATGTGTTCAATGCCAGAAATATTGAATTACAGAAAATAAAGATAAAATGATAATGTCATTGTGCATGATATGTGTATAATATTTGGCACAGCACTCTTCATGTAGTAAGTACTGAAAAATGTTAATTCTGTTTTATAGTACTCCCACCCCTTAAAATAAAACCAAATCTGGAATTTATTTGCCAACTTTATTATTCTTAGGTTATATAATTCATTGTCTTTGGCTTTTTTTTTATTATTCTGCCAACCTGCTTTCCTACTTTAAAATTTTCTATTATTTTATTAATATTTAACTTATTTTATTATTTTTGATGAATGATAAATTAAGGCTAAATGATAAATCATTTAAAGTTTCTTCTGATAAGAGCTTAACACATATTAACATTTTTAATGTGTAGAATTCTAAAATTTTCAAAATTCTAGTTTTATTCTTGTTTTACCCAGTAGTTAGGGGACTTTAAAAATGTTATTATTTATATGGGCCTTGGTTAGTGTGGCTGAGTGTAGTGAGTGCCAGCCTGCCAGCCTGTGAACCAAAGGGTTTCAGGTTCAATTCCCAGTCAGGGCACATGCCTGGGTTGCCAGTCAAGTCCCCAGTTGGTGGAGAGCGAGAGGCAACAACACACTGATGTTTCTCACCCTCTCTTTCTTCCTCTCTTCCCCTCTCTCAAATAAATAAATAAATAAAATATTTTAAAAATAAACCCTATAGTTTAAAAAAATAACTGTATTAAAATATTTCTATTTATTTGAAAGTGATTAATATTTTCTCTTAATTTAAAATGTTAATTTTATTGTTATTGCTTTATTTCTCCTTTAAAATTTATTGATACCTCCTCTGCTAATTCATACTTAATATTTGTATGTATTTTACAGACACATAAAAATAAATATTGTTTCTGACTTTTAGGATGTTGATATATTTCAGCCCTATCTATTTTATTATTTTAATTTTCCTTTTCTTCTGCTCTGTATATCACTATACAGTGGTGAAGTTGATGAAAAATTTAGTTTTGTTTTAGATGACCCTCTAAGCTAGCTTATTGAAATAAAGAAAGAAAACAGATATAACAATAAAAAGAGGGAAAAGGAAAGGGTTTATAACCACAGATAGTAAGATCTGTGTACGTTTATATGTGTATTTATTAACTTTATTGGTACAAAATATACATATAATAAAATTCACTTATTTAAAGGCACAGATGAATTATGGTAATTATATGCAATTATATTAAATGAAATTTTAAATATTATTAAATATTCAATATTATGAAAACAACAGTACATCTTATCTTGTATTTCCCTGCATAATTTACAAGATTATATTCAGTTGATTTCATGTGACAAAACTTCTGTTCATTATGTCATAAGAACTTTTGAAGGAAATAATATATGTAAATATTTGGGGAACTTAATGAGAATATTTATTTTCAACAAATACATGTAATGAGGAATTCAACTTATTCTGCTTAACTTCAAGTAAAATAGAAAACATTTCAGACATATTTTAGTTCAATATACAAATCCATGAAAATAGCAATAGTTGATGTAGAAATGAGCTTCCCTAAGAAATGGTGTGTTTTATTTCACCGGAACAGTTCAGGCTATGGCTGCTAGAGTTACTATAAAGAAGTCATCCTCACTAGGGAGCAGGTTGCATTATATGCTTTCTAAGACTCCCTGTAACTTATATCCTATTATTCTGTGAAAAAAAAGAAAAAAGAAGCAAACAATGAAAAAGAAATGCTTCTCTCTGCAACCATGTTAATTTCTCCAATTAAAAATATGTGATAGCCCTGGCTGTTGGCACAGTGGATAAGGAGCTGGCCTGTGAACCCGAAGGTCACCGGTTTGATTTTCAGCCAGAGCACAGGACCAGGTTGCAAGCCAGGTCTCCAGCCAGGTCTGTAGCTGGAGGCAGGTGAAAAGCAACCATACGCTGATGTCTCTCCCTCTCTGCCTCTCTCCTTTCCCCTCTCTCTAAAAATAATAAATAAAATCTTTTAAAAAATACATGATAGATAGGTCCTGGCTGGGTAGCTCAGTTGGTTAGAGCAGGGGTCCTCAAGCCCTGGGCTATGGACCATTACCAGTCAGTGCCCTGTTAGGAACCTGGCCACAAAACAGGAAGTGAGCTATGGGGAAGGTGCGAAGCTTTCTGACCTTATTACTTGAGCTCCACTTCCTGCCCAGCCACAGCTCCAGGTCCATAAAATGATTGTCTTCCACCAAACCAATCCCTATTGCCAACAAAGTTGAGAACCACTGGGTTAGAGCATCATCCTTATATGCCAAGATTGTGGGTTCAGTCCCCAGTCAGGGCACATTCAAGAATCAACCAATGATTGCAAAAATAAGTGGAACAACAATTATCTCTCTCTCTCTCTCTCTCTCTCTCTCTCTCTCTCTCTCTCAAATCAATACATTTAAAACTGCAATATATGCTTTGCCATTATTAATTTAGAACATTAACAACTAGTTCAGTAATAAAGTACAGTTATGCTACAGTTATGCTTTGCTTGCTATCAGGAATATATTCTGAGAAATGCATCTTTATGAGATTTTGTTAATTGTGTAAGCATCATAGAACGTGTGCTTACACACACCTAGATGGTGTGGCCTATTACACACCTAGATCATCTAATATAGACTATTGCTCCTAGCCTTCAAACCTCTACAGCATGGTACTCTGCTGAATACTATAGGCAATTATAACACAATGGTATTTGTGTATCTAAACACGTAAACATAGAAGAAGTACAGTAAAAATACATTGTAAAAACTAAAATGGCACACTTGCCTAGGACTTACCATGAATGGATCTTGCAGGACCAGAAGGTGCTCTGATGAGTCTGTGAATGAGTGGCAAGTGAATGTGAAGGAGGCCTAGGATATTACCACCCACTACTGTAGACTTCACAACAGACTGACCTGAAAGGCCACTCCCCTTCCCTGTTGCCTTCTGACATGGTCAGAAATAGAACATTGAAGCCGTCAATACTCCTCTGTGAATAGGAATGTGGGCTGGATTGATTGAAAATATTGAGGAGTAACTGGCTGGATAAGGTGTAGATCACTATAATAGTGAGTGCCAGAAGAAAGTATAAGGATTCTCCTAAGGATCAAAAGGGATAAGGCATCAAGATGGAGAGATAAAGGAGTATAGGCAATTGACATGGCAGCATGGTTTGGTCTGTTGCCTGTGACATTGTGGTCAGATTAAGGAATGTTGTGGCAATCATTAAAGAAGAGGGTACTTCAAATTAAAGCTACAATGAGATATTACTTCAAGCCTGTCAGAATGGCTGTCATCAACAAACCCAGTGCTGGTGAGGATGTAGAGAAAGGAAATCCCCATGCACTGTTGGTGGGAATACACATTGGTTCAGTCACTATGGAAAACAGTATGAAGTTTCCTCAAATGATCAACAATGGACCTACTTTACAACCCAGTAATTCCACTTCTAGGACACTAATTTGGAAGAATATATGCACCTCTATGTTCATCAAAGTATTATTTACAATTACCAATATTTGGAAGCAACCCAAACACCCACTGATAGGTAAGTAGATGAAAAATGATGTGAT
This sequence comes from Noctilio leporinus, assembly GCA_004026585.1. Taxonomy (NCBI): domain Eukaryota; kingdom Metazoa; phylum Chordata; class Mammalia; order Chiroptera; family Noctilionidae; genus Noctilio; species Noctilio leporinus. The sequence continues at coordinate 69,352 of PVIW01000446.1, read as the reverse complement.
ACACACAAATACTCTGTGTGTGTGTGTGTGTGTGTGTATTATGTATATTACTTAGCCATAAAAAGTAATAATTAAATCTTACCATTTGCTACACAATATGAATGGACCTAAAGGGTATTATGCTCAGTGAAATAAGTCAGAAAGAGAAGGACAAATACCGTATGATTTCACTTATATGTGGAGTCTAAAGAACAAAATAAACGAATAAATGAAATTGAAATAGATTTATAACTGTTGGTTGACAGAATGGAGAGGGGGTTGGGGCACTGGCTGAAAAAGGTGAATGGACTAAGAAGCACAAACTTTTAAGTACAAAATAGTCATGGGAAAGTAAGTCTGACATAGGAAAAATATAGTGATAACTATGTGTAATGCCAGTTGAAGTGATGGAAATTCAAGGGAAACACCAAAGTATATGATTGTCTAACTACCAAACTGTACACCCAAAACCAATACATAAACTTTAAAAAACTAAACTCAATTAAAAATTTAAAATATCAGTTTGTATTGGTTTCAGGTATAAAGCAAAAGCTATTTAAATATTTGTAAAAGATCTTCACAGGGACCATGATAAAACACTATCTGGAAATCATAAAATTATATTCTTCCTTATATTAATTAAGATAATGTCAGCTGTAAGTAATGAGATTTCCAGTTAATGGTGACTAAATGATGACCTGTTTCCATTCAGTTAAAAAATAAAAGAGGGTGCATAACATGAAGCATGTTAAGAACTGAAGACCCAACATTTTGACTTTGTAAATTTGCTTTGGGTTCCATTGAACGTGTCTATGATGAAGGGCTGTCTCTAGCACTGAGTTGATGGAAGAGATAACACTTATTGATGATTTACTTCATTTCAACCTGAAAATGTTTCCCAAGCACAGGGATAGGCTGACTCCATGCTACCACAAAAAAACTTTTATTCATGGGTCAGTGGTACTAATTAGATCCTACAGGCCTGTGTCCTTGTACCGCATCTTAGATCCTCAATGCAGAATTTACAGCAATGCGCTCTGAAGACCATCAGGCTAGACCTGAGAGAGCTGTAGTGCTCTCTACATATGCAGCACTGGGAGGACAGGCTCCTCTGTGCTGAAACAGGTTGGTGGCTGACTGATTTGAACATGATATATGCGCTCAAAATTGAGGTGCTTTGAGTAAGAGGGTATCTTACCAAGTTCCACACACATTGCTCCCAGAAGAGAAAAATAAAATCCTCCTGAACCACATATTTTTCCATTCTGTGTGGGAAATTCAGTTCAACTCCATTGAATCTTATGGCACCACTGTCATATATATGGTCTGTTATTAATCAAAATGTCATTGCATGGCAGCAGATGAGTATATGAGGTCTGTCCCAAAGGTATTGGCCATGCAAACTGTTTTAGTTATATTAAGATTGGTTCTATACTTTCTGGACAGACATCATATATATTTAAATTAAGAAATGAGTTTTCTATATCTTATAATACCAAATATTCAACTTTTGGTTTGGTGTTCCATGGTGGGATAGGGTTGTTAAGTAGTTTACCCATAATATCCCTGGCAAATGAGATAGTATTAATAAATGACTAATGAGACACTATGGGATATTTGGAAAATGTATTTGCATTCAAAAGGAACAGGAAAGAAGGTATCATTTTAAGTTCTGCCACTTGGTTATTATACCCAACCCCCATTTTTTATTAAGAATTTTACATTTTTATTAGTACATGATAAAAAAATAACCAAGATAGGAAGGAATAAATTCAAGAAATTAATGTTGAGCTTTTATTTATTCTGTGATTAAGTTTTCTCTCTTATGTTAATATTCTATACGGAAATTTGGACATACAGTTATGTCTAAATGGGGTGGGGTGAAAAGGCACTTAAGAGAATGCTTGCCTGATGTTTACTTTTCAATTTTTATAGCTTCATTTTCATTTTTAATGAAATCCAAATGGCTTTTCAAATATATAATCATTTTTAAAGCTAAGACATGCTCAAATGTATATCTTTAGTAATCCTAGCTATAATAATCTTGTAAATGAAAGGGATGGATGTAGGGTCCTGAATCATTTTGATTTCAGTATTTTAAATTGTTGGCAGTAAATAATTAGAAATAAGAAACCATCCCAGGAAAACATCACAATGAGCCCATTTATTAAAAGCCGACTTTTTCTGGCTCAAAAGCATTTGAAGTTATTCCATCTGAATGTCAAAATAAACCAATCTTCCTCCATAAATTAGGTTTGTCTGTTAATATTGCTGATGAAAAAAAGCAGTAACTTGAAAATCACTTTGTTAAGCCATTTTCTAATGATATAGTTCATGTATACATCCATGCCATTATTTCAATGACTATGTTTCTTTGTAAAGCAATACAAACATGAAAAGCAAGTAGAAACACAAAATTGTTGTGGTAATCAGAAATGCAGATAAAATAAGAAACAGTCATAGATCAACTTCAAAATATTGAAAGTAAAACACTATTTAACTAGGGAACATATTAATATTAGTTTAAGTATAAAATGTTATTTTGTATTTTTCCATATATTGCTTAGTCATCTGGGTGACAATAAATAAGGCTCATTCAGATACCTGGAGTGTAGTATTCCAAATGCTTCAAGTAACTGAAAAGCTCCAGATGTGTAAATGAATGAGGAGGAAAGGATAGAAGGAAAAAAATCTCACAAAGTATCTACCTTAATTTAATGAGTGTGAAGCAAGGCAAATAGAATAGAATAGAAAGTTCAATTCATCCATGTTCTATTTGCCAACTGATCAAAAAGAGATAAATTATTTATTATTGTCAGGCTTTTTGCGGGGGAAGAGGAAAGAAACAAAAATAAACAGACCGAAAGATACAAAATAAGCAAATGTAGAAGAAAGTGGAGGAGGAAAAAGGAGAGAAGGCAAGAGACAGAAACTATCTGCCTTCAATAAAACCAAACATATGTTATATGGGAAAGTGGGAGAAGTTAGAACTTGCAAATGACCCAGTGCTAAGTAAGTAAAATATTCCTAATGTCAGATGAATTTATAGATGAATCTATGGCATTAAATCTAACTATAAAATATATGTGTGTTTAAGATTAAATTATATAGTAGCAAATCTATGAAATTGTATAGTAGATTTAGCAATCTGAGGTAACAATTCTTGCACACCCCTCCAAAAAAAGAGATGGAAACTTAAAAGAAACACATAAAACATAGCAATAATGAAAATGAGAAGATCAACGTAACATAAACTGGTTTAGTATAATAAATAATGCAAAGAAAACATCTGGTTTTTTATATAATTTAATCACAGAAACTTAATATGACATTAGGATTATCACCAAATAAAGACTTTGCAGTTATTGCATGAGGTAACCTGAACCACCAAACTATTCATATATTATAATGACTAGTTAAAACAGGAGATGGATATCTGATCACATTTTGGGCAACCCTGTGAGCCAATATTGGATACGCACACCATAGCCCAACAAGAAAGGAATACTGGATATATTACTGGAGTCAAAAGAAGAATGAGATTGAGAAACTTAAGGTTTTATATAACATGTAAATTATAGCATGTGTGTTTGAAAAATGCATCAGACACTGTAGACCTTTTACTGCTCTCACTGACTCTGGTCAAGGAGGACTAGTTAGTGTATCATGTAGATGTAATTCAATCTACTTCACTTGTTCTACTAACTGATTCATGTCACTGCATGGAAGATGGCAAGAACTAAGAAAAGGAAAAGTTTGTTTCTTAGTGCCTTGAATGAGTCAGCCTGATCATGGAGTGATCACAGTACCTGTTCTTCCTACTCTTACTTCAATTCTAAAGGCTTGGACTAGCTCAAAACGTAGAGTAGGGTAAAACATCAAGCATGGTATCATTCCAGCTTTCCATAAGCATCATTTTGATACTTAAGCTCTTCTAGACATCAAAAAGAGTGGACTGATTCCCTACTTATTTTGAAAAACATATAATTATCTTTGTACCAATATTTGAAATTTACAGCACACAACAAAGCTATAGCACAAAGTAAAACAAAATATAGATATGAAATTTCTAAATAAATTACTAAAACTTCTCAAAGTAAATAATCCATAAAAATTGTCACCAAATAAATTTTATCCTAACAATACAAAGTTATTATTATATACCTTATTAATATAGTTGACATAATAGCCTCAATATTTTAAAGGTATATATTAATGTTTATGAAAAGAACAAAAATTAAACATTTGTTTCTAAAACTGAACAACCAAGTGACCAACAGACAAAAAATCTTAACAAACTTTAAAACATTCTACAAACTCTAAACTTAGTGAATAGCACAAAATAGATGGTAGTTAATATAAGAAGCATCTCATTGACATCTGAATGCCAATAGCAACATAAGTATTTACTACTGTTTTAGAAATTTTGGACAAGGCAAGGAAATAAGACATAGTACAATCAGGTATAACTTTTGGGAAAAATTTGTGGAAACAAAATTATATAAATATAAAAACTAAAATGAAGTTAACAGATAAAACAATCTACTATATTTGCTGACATAGTTACCATTCCTCATACTCTTTATTCCCTCATGTAAACCCAAATTTTCATCTGGTATTATGTTTCTTTTGTCTGAACTATTTCCTTTAATATTTTCGTCATACACGTATTCTGGTGAAGTATTTTGGGGGCTTTTCGTACATCTGAAATAGTATTAATATCATCAATACTTTTGTCAGAATTTTATTCAAAATTCTAAGAATAAGAAAGAAAAATGTTGAAGTAGCCAAATATGAGGCAAATATACACAGAACATGGCTTTCCTATATTCAAAAAATAACCTTTATGAAAAGGTTGAAATTCAACAAACTACCTTTACTTTCCAATGCACAGGAAAAATGTGGCTTCTATATTTTCTACAACTTTTCTTTTCTTTCTCACCAGTCCGTACACTGTTGGGTTAGTACAGGGACTTGGGATAGAGATGGTAAACTTTAATTTACTTTATAAGTGAATATGCCTGATGTAAGATCTTTTGACTTAAAATATAGTCCAAATAAAAGTTATTAGTAAGCCCTGGCTGGTGGCACAGTGGTTAGGGAGCCAGCCTGCGAACCCAAAGGTCGCAGGTTCGATTCCCCAGCCCAGGGCACATAATCAGGTTGCAAGCCAAGCCTCCAGCCAGGTCCATAGCTGGAGGCAGGTGAAAGGCAACCATACATTGATGTCTCTCTCCCTCTCTGCCTCTCTCCCTTCCCTTCTTTCTAAAAACTAATGAAATAAAATCTTTAAAAAAAAAGTTACTATTAAAATTATAAAAGTTATGTAAAGTTTTTTTTTTTAAGATTTTATTTATTATTTCCAGAAAGAGAGGAAGGGAGAGAGGCAGAGAGGGAGAGAAACAGAGAAACACCAATGTATGGTTGCCTTTCACCTGCCTCCAACCACAGAGCTGGCTGGAGACCTGGCTTGCAACCTGGTTATGTGCCCTGGCTGGGGTATCAAACCAGCGACCTTTGGGTTCACAGGCCGGCACCTTATCCACTGTGCTACCAGCCAGGGCCATGTGAAGTTTTTAATCACATAAATTATAATGCAAGATACTGTAACAAATTCTTTTTTTTAAAGACTTTATTTGTTATTTTTAGAGAGAGAGATGGAGGGAGAGAGGAGAGAGGGAGAGAGACATCAGTGTATGATTGCCTTTCACCTGCTTCCCCCTGGCTGGAGACTTGGCCTATGACCTGGTTATGTGCTTTGACTGGAGAATCAAACCAGCAACCTCTAGGTTCCCAGGCTGGTGCCTTATTCACTGTACTACCAGCCAGGACTGTAACACATTCTTATAGTAAAGCAAAACACAGTCTTATTTAATTTGTGTCTACTCCTTCTCTTTTGGTAGCTTCCTTTGACAGTGTATTACCAGAAAAACAAGATGAGGAAATAATTGGCCACTTTGTGAGCAGAAATAAAAAGAAATAAAGTTCATAAACATTAAATTTTTCAGAATTTTAAAAGCCAAGTACTTTTCTCGACCCCAAGATGATAGCTAGGGATAGAACACAAGAAAGATCCAGTGAGATTCCTCAATTGAATTATGTGACTCAGATTGAGAGGACAATCAGATGAAGGACACTACCTTCACACACAGTCACCATTCTCCAGGTTGAGGCCATAATGGCCCAGATTCAGTTGTAGAAAACCATGGGATAAAACAAGCTACAAAATAAATCATGTCTGAAATCTATGTCCAAAATAGAGCTTTGAGAGTGGTTACTGGCACATGGAGCTAACTGGGAACAAATAGATGAAAAGCATAAACGGTTTTAAAGATAATTCATATGCCAAAGAAACACTGAGTAAGGAATAAAACAGTCCTGAAGCTGTTGAAAGAGTCTTAAAATAACATTCACATTAAATCCTTCAGAGATGCTAAAGGAATTTAATCCTCAGTGAGTTGGAAAAATGTTAAATACTTCTAAAAGCTATGGAGAGTTTTTCTACTTGCCATAGAACATTGTTGAAAGCATTGCCCATTAAGATGATCTAAACCTGAAGAGCTCGGTTATAAATCTCTTTTAAAACCCCTCTCCACACAAAATAAAATAAAACTAAATTTCTGCAAAAACTTTATTTAAAAACTAAAATGCTTAACTAAATTACTAACCACTTGTTTATGTTAGAGTTAGGTAATTAACTTTTTCTTTATCTTCAGGGCTTTGTCTTAGCAGTGAATTTTATTGCAACTTGCTTAAACTAATATCTGGAAGTAAATATGATATAAATTACTGAGTTGGCCAAAAAGTCTATTTAGGTTTTTTTTCCATAACAGACACATTTTTTTCATTTTCACCAACGAAGTTTTTGATTTGCATATTTTGAGTATATCAGCTTCTCCCACATGGTATAACAATGATTGTTCTCAATTAATGTCTTGATTTGATCACTATCAACTTGAACTGCTCTACCTAACCATGGACCATCATCATACAGTGAGAAATTGCCAGCATGAAACTTCACAAACCATTTTTGACATGTTCAATTAGCACCTTCTCTATACACTGCACAAATCTTTGTTTTGTGTTTCAGTGGTTTTTATTTTTCTTGATCTAATAAAGCATAAATGCCAAAAATGTTATGTATTTTCTTCCATCTTCAATATTAAAATGGCTACACAAAAGTTCATCAATTTTCCCCATCTGGGCCACAAGAAAAAAAAACTTCAACTTGAATGTTTTTTTAAAAAATGCATGCTGATCACATTACAATAAAAAAAAATTGCTTCGAGTGAAGGTAAAGACATCTAAGGGCTAACAGAGCTATCTTGTGGGGGAAAAAATCAAATGAGTTTTTTGGCCAATCCAATATAAATCCATGATGAATTTGCTGTGAGAATTAACTTCAGATTATAATCCCTCCTACCTCTCCTTATCTGTTGTCAAAAGTGCATGAAGTGAGTACATATGTATTTTATGTGTATGTGGTGGTGAGATTTATGGGCAGAATTAAGATTAAAAGTATGAGAAAACATATTGCTGAAGAAAATATTTTATGCTGCCATTGTTAAGAAGAATGAAATTTTGAAGGCTGAATATTTGTTGACTTTAGGCAATTCCATCTTTTATATGCTTGTGTTCAGATCTCTCTGCTGTATTCCAATTATATAACATCAAATCATATTAGGTACATACTGTAGTCATGACTCAGATTTTTTTATGTATGTATTTGAAATTTATATCCTGAGATAGTAAAGAAGTGTAAAGAAAATAGGACACCAAGAACATATTAATAATGAGTGAAAAAAGAAAATTATGACATACTCAGATATTAAATATTTAAGAAATTAAATTCACAATGCTGGGGATGTAGTATGCTATGATTTAGATTGAGGAGAGTGTGATATTTTGACTGTTGAGGAAAAAATGAGTGTTATTTGCGAAATGTGTTTTATGAAAACAAGTTTCAGAGTTAAATTATGTACTGGACTAAAAAAAAAAATCAATGGATTTCTTAAAGGTATCCTTTAATGTGCTAATGCACATTGTGAGTTAAAAAAAAAAAAACAGTGTGTGGTAGGGATGTGTTGGAGGATAGTATCCAGTGTTTTCATACCTTTGGCAATGAAACTCTTATTAATGTAGCCTTTCTTAGCTCCAATGTTCCAGGTATTGCATTTAGGAAAAATGATACTAGAAAGAAAAGCAGCAATTACTGAAGAGTCCATGTGATGCTATCAGTGCAAAGTAGTATTAACAGTAATAATCAAATATAATATGCCCCATTTGAAATATCTTCCTAACTTTGCAGTGAATGCACCTGAGGCAACAAGTATAGATTCCTAATCATGCTTTGACTATATTAATTTAATTCTTCAATCTTAGTTTTCTTTTACTGAATGCAATTTTGCCTCACTCATTTTAATAATATATGCTTGTATTTTTTAAAAAAAGAGTCATCATTAACAGTAAGTACCTTGCACTGCCATGCAATTTTTGCAAAAGTGAGTGGTGCATCTTAGGCTTACACAGGTGCAAAGTGCAAAACAGTGGCTATACCTTGGGGACAGTTATGAATGTGTACTTATAATTTTCTAATATGATCTGCAATACAGATATCCAGGTGTTGACCATGCTCTCTATTTCCCTGAACCATGAAAATGGCTGGATATCAAAAGATAACTCATAATATGAGGACAGAGTAATTGGAAATGTGACAGAAACAGTGTATTTGAAAGAACACACACAACACTTATAACTCCAGCAATACTGAGTTAGTCATTTAATCTCTGTAGGTTTGAGTGATAAGAAAAGTTTAAGAACCTAGTATGAAGGAACCATGGATATGGACAACAGGTGGGATTGACTTTGGGGAAGGGAATGGGTGGGTAGGGAGGAGGACAGAGGGGAACAAAAAGGGGATGGATATAATACAACAATAAAATTAAATTTAAAAAGTACCAAAAAAAAGAGAAAATTTTAAGAGATTTTTACTAAAATACCAACAGTTCCAAAAGTTTATTAAAATTGTTGGTTGACTTACCTCATAAAAATAATATGGCTGTTTTTTCCAGCTATATTTATATGTGGCCAAATACTTCAAACTAATTCAAGATTATGTTTATTTTATATGATGAACCTTCTAAACTAAGTTATGCTCTTATCATAGCTTAAAAATATATATTTCTACATTGGGAATATGTTGATTACCCTTATTAATGTTTACTTTGTAAATACACAAAAGTATTGTAAACTTATCATTATCAGTTTCTCAATCTTATAATAAAACTCGGGGAGAAAAAGAAAAAATGAGTTTAAGGCTCATGAGCTAAGAACAATATTGAAATTTATTTTAAACCTAAGAAGTTATTCTTCCAGAGACTAATAACACTTCAGCAAGAATTACCTTTAAAATTCTAGTATTGACTTCAAAAGTAACAGATATTTACTCACTGAGCATCTTGCGTTCATTTTGTTTTTACTGATACTTGAGGTCCTCTTTGATTTAGACCATGTTCAACCCTTTAGAAAGTGTTCTACCACCATCTAGTGTCATTGAATAGAAATGTCACTGTTTCAGTTTATAGATCTTTAAATTTATAAAATATTATTTGAAATTTTGTATGATTTTGACAATATGAAATTTAAAATATAGCTCAAGTGACAGCAGTTAAAAAAAAAAAAGTCAATACTTGAGATGGGGGAACAAGATGAAAGATGGTGACAGGTTTAACTAAAAAACATTTATGCCCAACCCATGGACACAGATCACAATATAGGGATTGGCTTGGGGAGGGCAGAGGATGCAGCTGGGTGGAGGTAGAAAAGGAGAGGAAAAGCAGGAACAACTGTAACAACATTAAGAAAATAAACATTTTAGCCCTGGCTGTTGTGGATCGGTGAATTGAGTACTGGCCTTTGAACCATAGGGTTGCAAGTTCAATTCCCAGTCAGAGGACATGCCTGGGTTGCAGGCCAGGTCCCCAGTTGGGGGTGCATGAGAGGCATAGATATTTCTCTCCCTTTCTTCCTCCCTTCCTCTCTCTTTATAAAAATAAATAAATAATTTTTAAAAATATATATATATTTTAAAAAGAGGAAATACTGTCCTGTGAGATAAATATTAGTAAATTATCCAGAAGTTTGTCTAATATTAATGGAAAAATGTATTATATTTAATATTCAATAGGAATTATTCCTGGGGCATTTTTTCTAAGATACAAAAATGACAAATAAATGATAATCTAATTTTAAATGCACCAAAAATGTATAGCATATTAAGTATATATATATAAATGAATAATTGCCTATTTTGAAATTCAATCCACTCCTCATTGTCACTTCTGCATTGGACTTAACCATTTGCAACAGACTTCTCAGTTCTCCCTTTTTAATTCTTTCCCATATGTTCTGTCCTCCATAATTTTAGTTCAATAAACCAACCAGAGTAATCCTTTCAAAATTAAGTATAAAAACATCCATTCAATCCCCATATCACTTAGTAGAAAGGCCAAAGTTTTTACAGTGGCCTACAGAGCCCTACACATCACATCCTGCCTCCCACATTCTCATCTACTTATTCTCTTCCTCACTCAGTCTTTCCTGACAGCCAGGCCTCCTTTTACTTCTTTAAACATACTATGAATGCTTCCATCACTTACACTCACCAATTTATTTACCTGAACTGCTTTTGAGACAGTACCCCCAGTTCCTCACTTTTTCTATGATAGTTCATTTTTTAAAAATTTTTATTGTTTATTTGATTGCAGTTGTCCCATTTTTCCCTTTTGCCCCCTCTACTTAGCCTGTCCCTTTCTCCGAGTCAGTCTCCTCTCCACTGTCCTTGGCCATGAGTCATTCATACATGTTCTTTGTCCAATCCCTTCCCCTTCCTTCCACCATTCCCCTCTCACCTCCTTCCCACCTACAACTATACAACTGTCAGTCTGTTCCATGTCTCTGGTTCTATTTTTCTCTTTAGTTTATTTTGTTCATTAGATTCAGTTATAAGTGAGGTCATATGTTATTTGTCTTTTGCTGACTGGCATATTTCATTTAGCATAATACTCTCCAGTTCCATCCATGCCATCACAAAAGATGAGTTCTTTCTTTCTGCTGTGTAGAATTATATTGTGTAAATGTGCCAAAGTTTTTAATCCACTTATCCACTGATGGGTACTTCAGCTATTTCCAGAACTTGACTATTGTTGATAGTGCTGCTATGAACATAGGGACACATAGGTTCTTTTGAATTGGTGTTTCAGGATTCTTAGGGTATATTTCCTTATCACTGAGTTATAAGGCAGTTCTAAATATCATCTTACACATGTATTTTTTTAAGCAATCTACCTTCAACACCGTTATTTCAACCCTGATGTTCATTACTCCTGCCTTATTGTCTTTCACAGTGCTTATCACCATTTAACATACCATTTCTATCACTCTTTTATCATTTTTGTTGTGTTCACTATCTATAATATAAACTTTGGGAAATGCACAATATTTGACTCTTTAGTTCAACTTCTCTATTCTAGTACATAGAAAAGTATCAGGCATGCAATACATACAATGGCTGAATGAATGAATGAATGAATGCACCAGGTTTTCACCTAGAAAATGGTTTCCATTGACTCCATTGTAAAAATGTTGTAGCTTTTGGGCAAATTAAGTCAATTTTATCCATTTAAAAAATTAGGCATTGTAAATTATGATCTGATGCTACAAATATATAACCAATTATTCTATCCAGGAAATGAAAGATATTTCTGTGGGTTAATTCACAGAAGATGGAAAAGCTGGCCTACCCTTTAAGCAAATAATGTGCTTCATTGTTTTCCTTTTATTGTTTCTGACTGAAGACCTGGCTTCCTACCAGCTAACTAGCAGTGTTCTCTTTCATGTGTAAAGTTATTTTAAGCTGTGCAACAGTATTTTAAAGTAGGATGCACTGTGGCATACTGCAGTGGAATATAAATGTGATTAGGAAGAAGGCAAATCACATGCTTACATATTCCTGAGGTATCTTGAGTATCTCTTAAATGTTGTGTACAGCAAGCTGAATGTATGAGAGGAAACCCATATGGAAAGCTATGGATGGCCACCTGTCCTTCTTTGATTATATGTCTTAAAAAATTAGAAGGATCATTGTGCTTTGTTGCAAATCATTGCAAAATCAAGTAGTTGTGGAAGTATTTGATGTACGGAAATATGCAGTGCTGTTCTTGAAATACAAGACTCCTAGTCCTATCTGGATTATTTATCGCTTTATTTAAACTAGCTTTCAAAGATAATACTTCAGAACTCAGGCAGCCAGTGCAGCATAACTTAATTTATTTAATTTACAAAGTTTTTTAACATCTAAACAAACCAGATATGTTTGCAACTAACCCATATAACTCAAACTGCCTGAACACAAATGTATCCACTAATGTGGCAACCTCAACTACCCAGAAGGCTTCCAGGAATGTGGAAGTCGGTATCGAGGTCAGGAGGTCCATGTAAATATCTCAGACACTGTCTCATAGCCTAGTCTATTTTTGAGCAAAGTTCCTGCAAGTTTGATAAGACAGTTTCCCAGCACGCAGGAGCTTATAAATAGTAAATAAGAAAAATGGATTAGGGAGAACTTGGTTGGCAGCTGCTGGTGGCAGAGGGATCAGACATGGCCTTTAGTGGGGCAGGGGGCACCTGTGATGATTAATGAAACGGTGTTGCTCTTAAAAGTCCACCACCTAGATAAGTAAAGCTTAACAGTGAATGAAAAAGAATAATTTAAAAAACCAAACCCCATGAAAAGGTCATTCCATGGAAAGACAAGAAGATTAATATTTTGAAAATATTTCAAAGTGTTTACTTGCCCTCCTGGCCTTTGCCCTTTTGCTCTTCATTATAACAATTGATTGTTTAATGATACCCTACTGAGTAAGATAAGACTAACTTATAATCATCCACTATATTTACGTATATAAGAGAAACTCATATATTTAGGAAATGTACAAAAGCTGTGTTTTAAAATAAAGGTAAAGACTTTAAAATTCAGCAAATCAGCTAGAAAACTATATCATATAGAAGCCTGTCCCCTGAATATGTTGTTTAGGATTCTTCATAAACATTTTTAATTGTTTTAGGAACTTGAAAGCTATGGGAAAAGAGGCAGATATTTTTATGCATCTAATAGTATAGTTCTAGTGGTTTCAGTAATAATATCATGCTGGATAAGCAAAAAGATCTGTGATATGCTTTGTAGTTATGATAAATAGTCTTTAAGTTTTGTTTAGCAAAAGAAACATCAACAAAATAGAAAACAACACACAGAATGGGAGAACATCTGAAAAGGGATTAATAGCCTAAATTTATAAAAAACTTATAAAACTCATTTTGTAATTGGAAAAAAATCCAATTACAAAAATGGTCAAAGGGCCTGAATGGACACTTCTCCAAATATAACAAACACCTGGCTACTAGAATATGAAGAAATGCCCAATGTCACTAATCATCGAGAAATACAGATTAAAACCACAATACGATATCACCACACACCTGTCAGAGTGGTTATCATCAATAAATCAACAAACAAGTGTTGGCCAGGATGCAGAGAAAAAGGAACTCTTTGCACTGTTGGTGGGAATGCAGATGTGTGCAGCCACTGTGGAAAGTAGTATGGAGATACTTCCAAAAATTAAAAATGGATCTGCCTTATGACCCAGCAATCTCACTTCTGAGAATATAGTCAAAGAAACCCAGAACACTGATTTGAAAGAATATATGAAAAGTTTAAATATGTGCAAAAATTAGGGAGCACATCAAAGCAAATGTATTCTTCATTTGCTAATAACGTGCTTTTTACATAGAAAATACTTTAAAACATTGAATTAGTTTATAAAGTTCAGATCTATGTAGAATTTTTGAGTATATGTCCACAGACCACTGAGATAATATGAAACTACAAATTATAAAGTCTCAATATAAATTTTGCTTTGTGTAATTCTAAAATATGTCTATGCACATGGTCCCATTTTGTCACTATAATGCTAGACAAAGGTGTTATTATGGGCATTTTGCATTAGTGTTCTATCAGAATTCAGAAGGAAGGAAAACGACCAGACACTGGGGAAGTGCAGGGGTACGATCCTTTATTCACTTGCGGTCCCAGAGGAGAAGCTCTCCAAATTCTGGGCCCCGAGCTGAGGCAAGCAGCAACTTTTATAGCTGAAGCTTTACTTCCTAGCCTACGTGGCACAAACGGGTGTACAGAAACAAAAGTAGCAGTTAGACTTAGTTTTCGGCGCATTTCTTATCATTCAAGCTGGCTGTGGCCCAAGAGCCAAGGCCATTAAGGGGGGCTGAGCCAGGGCCATTAAGGGGGCTTCCTTACATCCCCCTTACATTAGGAAGGGAGATAGAATGAATACTTCTCAGATGAGGAATACTGATAAATATTACCTTTTATGTAGTTCTGATTAAGCTTTTCATACACTAATTTAATTCTTACAATCACACCATAACATGGACATGTTATTAGAATAGTAATTCAACAGGTTTTTTTTTAATAAATGATTTTTGACCCAGGTCAAACAATTAGTAAGTGATGAATATATGATTTGATGACTGGTGCTAAAGCTGTCCAAAATTTTGTTTTTCTTTATATCTTTATATTTGATCATTGTTTATTATATTTGTTTTACAAATAAGTTCATTGTTATTCAAATTATGTCAATACATTGATCTTTAACTTAAACCCACACTTACTGTTTTTAAATGCTGGACTCTATATATAGTTGGCTTTCTACTATAAGACTAATTAAAATGTACTTGTGATAGTTTTTCCTTTCTTTGTATATCAAAATACTTTTTCCTATAGTGTGCCATCAAAACTATATGTAACCTATGTGACTTTCATAAAGTATTCATTATATCAGTTTTTAACTGGAACATGTTGCTACTTGTTTAGGAAGAGTAGGGGTAGGTCAATTTTAAATATAAGTACAGAAATATTGCAACAATGCTTTCTTATAAATACAAATTTGTCACATATAACCTATATTCCTTATGATCACATATTAATCAAATAATTTCATGGACATCCAATTTGCATGCAGTTATTTTGACATGATGAAGAGTGTTATTTTTCCTATGCTCTTTATTGCTACAATCAAAAAAACAAAGTTAGGAATTATTCTCCATGTCAATAAGCATGCAAAATAGAACTAGATCTAAGGTCAACTGTATTCTTATATGTAGATATTTTGGTGCGAGTCAGGGCCTGGGTGAAGTGCAAATGAGTTGCAAATGGCATGGCAACCAATCTTTTTTCCAAAAAGCCCGTGACTGTTCTTTGTTATACTTTTGTTTTTATAATAAACATGTGCTTTAGATCCATCAAGTCAGTGTTCGATGAATGAAAATAATTATGGAATTTCTAGTATGGTTTTCCCCCCTCCCCCATAACATGAAAATACATTAAATATGCAAACAATTATTTAAGCTTTTCGTCTCTCTTTGGAGAAAAATTCTTTTATTCTTTAATCTACTTGGTTCCAAACACATTGTTTTTATGAATTGTATGGTTTTGAAAGAGCAGCAATGTGTTCTAGGGCCAAATGGACATAATAGCAGTATCTGATCTGTTTATATTCTGTAGTTTCACCTGTAAAACAGCCCTTTACCCATGGTTTTGCTTTCTAAGGTTTGAGTTACTCATGGTCAATCATGGTTTGAAAACCATAAATAAGAAATTCCAGAAAAAATAATTCATATATTTAAATCAAGTACTGTTTTGAAAAGCATGATGAAATCTCACACCATCTCCATCACACTGGGGACACATCTTATCTGCTTGCCCAGAGTCTCCCCACCCATTAGTCACTTGTAGCCATCTAGGTTATCAGGTTGAATGCCTGAATACAAGCAGTGCTTGTGTTCAAGTGACCCTTGTTTAACCTACTAATGACCTCAAAATGCAAGATTAGTGATGCTGGCAATTCAGATATGCTGGAGAGAAGCCACAAAATGCTTCCTTTAAGTGAAAAGTTATGTATATACAGGAAAAAAAAAAACAAAACCATAATATATAAAGGGTTTGATGTTCCTTGAGGTGTCAGGCATCCATGGGGAGTCTTGTAACAGATCACCTACAGAAAAGGCAGATTACTGTAGTTTTCTATCTATGTATATTCTACATTATTTTCCATGGCTTAGATTACCAAGTCAGCCTTAAAAAAAACATATTTTTAATGTGTTTAAATGTTTCTATTTTGTGTATACTAAACCCTTGCTTTGTGTGTACTTTGCTGCCAAAAATCATTGAGATGAGAACAAATGTGCTTTTGCTAGTGCCTATAAATAACCATAGACCTAGTCAAATAATAATTTATCCAAGAAAATAAAAGCTTACCTTTAAGTCCTTCTGCAGGAAGTATAGAGCAAGCAGAATAATTCGGAAAGATTTTGAAAATCATATTCAAATATGTGTGATTCAAAAGAGAGTAATTTGGATAATGTGCATTTTTGAAGAATCCTAGCAATGGATGAAAACAGCTGTGCAAGGCAAAATACAGCTCCACTGATTGTAGCAAGTGTATTTCCCTTGTTCTTGAAAATATGGACCAAAAGCCAGCCCTGGAAATAGAAAGAAAAAGGTGAATATGAAAATTAAGGGATTTTCTGATATAGAATCTCAAGAATTTGGTAACATGCTGAATAAGAAAGGTTGGGGATATCAGATAATTATTGAAATTTATGGTTAGGAATCTGACATCCTGAACAGGTGCAGCTATAGTATAATAAAATATAATTAGAATATTTGAAGTTTTATAGCTACTACTGTCATTATTATAGTTAGGCTAATTGGGAAAACTGTCTCTGACCTTGAATGCTAATCTTAAACCCAAACTCTGCGTATTCTCTCAATTCTGGGATGTGAGGACTCCTCAAAACTTTCTCTAACCGAACAGTTTTGCTCTTTGAATTAAAGAAACTCATTTATATCCTCTCTCATATTTCCTTTGAGTAAGAGTTATCTTCCATCTGGATTGGGACAACTTCATGCTTAATCTCAGAGGGTACCTGAAATGCTGGTACTGGCCGGATGGGCCACTAGTAGATGAATGGGCTAATAAGTGATTGATGGGAAATGTGCTCTTAATGTAGGAAACTCTACTGTCAGCACCTAGGGTTAGCTTGTTTATTGATGTCTCATTGTTGGAAATAAGTTTAAATAGCCTGTTCTGCCTGAGTGACCGATGGCCTTGTAAAACCACAGTGAAGGCAAGAGCCATTCTCCTGAAATTGAGCTTGCTGTGGTAAACTGAATTACAGCCTCCCAAAAGAGATCATGTTCTCATTTATGAAAATGTTAATGTTACTTTATATGGAGAGAGAGAGAGAGAGAGAGAGAGAGAGAGAATGAGAGAGAATGAGATTTTGCTAAATATCTTGGCCTGGGGGCATTTTCTTGTCCTATCCCAGTGGGTCCTAAATGAAATCACATGTATCTTTATAGGCTCAAGGCAGGGGAAGGCTTAACACACACAGAAGAGAAGGCGGCAACGTGACCTTGACTGAGGCAAGGAATGAAGTGACACAACTGCAGTGGGCAGCCCATTCATCCATTAGCCCCCAAGGCTGCAGGCAGCCAGCAGAAGCTGAAAGAGGCAAGGAACGGATTCTCCATTAGCACCTCTGCAGGGAGCCAGGCCTGCTGAAAGCCTGGTTTGGGCCCACTGATACAGATTTCAGAAAGCTGGCCTCCAGCAGAATGCATTTCTGCTGTTTCAAATTATTAGGTCAGTGGTAATTTTTTGTAGGAGCCGCATGAAACCAACAGAGCTCCTCCCACACACCTAGGTGGTTTGGGATATGGAGAAAAAGAATATTCTGTAATAACTAAGAAATGTTCCAGGGGAGTTAAGCCTGGAAGTCTGCAGAGCCTTCTCATACCTATGCTTCCTTTTGATCTGACCCTGTGGTTGGTTTTTATTAGAGCACTTGTGAACATGATCTATACAGGTTTGTGTCAATTGTCTGACCTGTGTAGTCTCTGCAGTTCATATTATAAAGAAAATTTTTGGAACAACTCCTGACTCAATCATTTAAGTAGTGGCTAACGCCTTCGTGGGGAAGAAGAAAGATAAAGAAAGTGGGTTTGAGAGACCGCTGTTGCCAGGGTGGCTGCATGGCCATTGCTGGGCTGCAGTCACACACCACAGCAAGCGGTGGTGGTGGGAAAAACATGTCAATGCCACTCAATGCCAGTAGACCCCGGATCTGGGGAAACTGCTAAATCAAACACAATACAAATTCTAACGAAAGGGAAGTCTTAGCTGCTTTTGTCATTTTTAGCAGAAATGAAAATGGCTGAGTCTCTGAATGCTAGAACCATAGAATTAAAGCTGGTGGTTCAATCTGTAAAGTGTGTGTGTGTTGGGGGGGGGGGGCATATTTAGAGCCAAAAAGGAGTTGGCAAATAGCTGTTTTGATCAAAATGATTCCCATCAGATTAATAGTCAATAAAATGATTATACGGGTCACAGGAGAAGAGATTCAGTGGAGTACTGAAACACGGTTTCTCAATTGGTAACTCCTTTCTGTACTATTATGGAAATGGATTTGCACATGAGAAATGCATAAGCTATTTTTGCTGTTTTAAATACTCTAAAATAGAAGAGCATTTTTAGAGTTCTCAGGACCCTCACTTAGCTTTGGCTTTAAAGAAGTACTGATAGAAGGAGAAAATTCCAACCAGCTCAGCTAGAAAAAGAAGATGGTACATGTATATTCTAAAAAAGAAAACTGCCCACACCATCCTTAGATGTTAAATTAAGACTATTCTTCCCGAGGCTACTAAAATCTTGTGACTGCAACCAACACAGAAGTGGGTATATCACAGTACTAAAATTTCTTCTCGTTTATTTCTTTTTTCAGATGGTTGATGCTGTGCTAAATTTGGCACCAGCTACTTATGTCACTTTATTTATTTATTTTGGTATGAATTGTTGTTTATCAGTTAACACCTTCATCAGCATGGCATCAATTTTTCAGGTGCTTTTATAACCTAGAATTCCATAACATATGAATTAAGAAGCTAAATGAATCACTTAGGTAAATACATATATCAAAAGTATTCACAGGTCAATTGGCACTCAGAACATATTTTACCATTTAAAAACTATATTATAAATGATAATTATAGCCCACACCTATTTAACCCATAAGCTAGCTGAAGTTCTAAACATATTAAATAAAATTCAAGAAAACATTGTGATATTTCTTTTTAAGTATAATATGTATGTAAACAAAGAATATATTAGAAGAATTTAGAAAATACTTTTGTGACATTTTTCTTTTTTAACAGCTTTATTGAGATGTTATTAATATAACAAAAACTGACCATATATCATATATAAGCATTATTGATTTGGGCATATACACACATTTGTGAAGCCATCACCATAGTCAATGTAATAAGCTTACCCATCATTTCCACAAATTTCCTTTTGTGTGTGCATTGGTATATATATGTGTGTGTGCTGTGACAGGAACATTTAACTTGAGCTCTACCCTTTTATTAAATTTTTAAGTGCACAATATGGCATTGTTGACTGTAGGCCCTATGCTCTAGAGCAGACCTCTAGAACTAATTCATCTTGCAGAACTGAAACTTCATAGCAAGTGACTTTCTTTAAAGCAAGTGGTGGGTGGGGCAACAAAATGATTCCAAGCTGTCATGAATGGTGACAAATAAAAAGTAAAAGGCTTGAACTACTCAGGAAAGAAAGGAAAAGAATAAAATGTGTAAAAATACAACTGAATTGAACTATATAGATGGTTGTCTCAAAGTGTCACAGAAAGAGAGGGGAGCAGTGGGAGATGGGGCAGCTACAAAAATTCTAATGGTTTACTGTAAAGAGTTAAATGATTTGAATGTCTCACCAACTCAAACTATAAAAGAACAACTACAAAGTCATTTAATTGATGCTAACCCTTAGAGACTTAAAAATTCTGATTATACAAAAGATAAATCTATAATTCCTCCAGAGGTAGTTCCAATTAAAATAGTTTGAGCTGAAAGAGGATTATGACTGATGGCAGGACAGGGAACCCAAGTAGTTTGTGTTGCTAAAGGTAAAGTATCTGAGGGGCTGGTTGAATCCTCACATATGACATACGGTCATATGTAAACTTGCTAAATTAACAGGACTTGGTAAAATAACTGCAGAAGGTTTGCAAATGAAAGTATGCTTTGTATGGCTGTTGTTTTACTCCTACCTGAATATGTTATTGGAGTGAACATGATGTCCAGATGAGGGATTCTTCTTCTACTTAAATCATGGAGAAGGAAAAAATGTGCATATTTTCTCTTTGGCCTCAATCTTGCATGCTTGATGAAAACATCCAGAATTACCTGTGTTCGTCCAAGTCATCAATTTATAGCAACATCAGCTATCTGGAGGCACCAGAAAAATCTTGATTTTAATTAAAGATCTATAAGGATACAAATATATTCTTACCCACAAATTATTTCTTATAGTACTATATAATCTGTAAAAAAATAAAGCTAATGGATCCTAGAGGCAGGTTGTAGATTAATGCCTTAATTAAAGTAATACTGGAGTCTCTTCAGTATCATTTATCCTGCCTGATATGGTGTTTACAATAAAAGCTGTGAGACATTCTATAGCACAACAGTTTTCTCTAATCAGCATAGTAAGCATTGTCTTTTCAATGCTATTTTGGAAGAAAGCTTTGGCTGTTTGGATCAGTTTGTATTCACATAGGATGGAATTCAATACTTCCATATTATTCTTGCACAAGGATATTTAAATTATTCTGTTTATTACTGCTTCTTGGTGATAGTACTAGATTTAGATTTGATTGACTCAGAAAGTAATGTTACTTAGTCTATTGAAGATAAAATTTTGATATTTCAGTCTGAAGACAAAGTTAAATTAAAGTGCAAATGTTCAATAATCATGTGACCACACAGGATGTCTGAGTAACCCAAAGTAAGTACAGGGTCAGGGACAATGGAGACATTCTAATGTACAATTTTGACAAAAGTCAGAAGAGCCAAAGAGACATCCCTTAGACACCCAAAAATAAGTTAATGTCATTGCCAGTTCAAAAAGCAAAGCAAGAGGATCAAAGATTAATTGAATTATCTGATCTTTGGAGAAATCACACACCACATCTAGTGATTTTATTTATCCTATATACAAATTTACATGCATGCAGCTCAAAGGAACAGAAGACTCAGAGTTCTAAGAAGCTTTAGCACAACTCGGCCTTTCTGATTTCCCATATTCAAATGATATTGGAAGTGTTCCCCACCATAATCATGTTGATGAAGGCCTTTGGAGAAAGCCCAAGACAGCCAACCAGTAGCAGATTTTGGGATGCTGAATTAGAAAGTTACTTAACACAGCTTCAAGATAACACAGCTTTTGAAAACACAATTTTTGGTCAATTATTTGACATTAGTTGCAACTGGTTTTATTAAGAAAGTCATAAAGTTATTTTGAGACCTGAAATGGCCATTGCTTCTTGGTTTACGTCAGATCATTATGCCAACAGGGAAAGATATGTGCAGAAGACATTCCTTATTAAATGAAATGACATATTTAATAATATACAATAGGGGAGCATGCAAAGGATATGAATAGGTGATTGAGCTCTAAAATAGATCTCCTTGTGGAGTTTCCTAACCATAGTTGAATGGGCCCCTCCCTCTCTAATCAGTCATTAGATGATGCAAAATATGAAAGGTTTAAGTATAGCAGCTCAAAAGTGGAAGGTAGGCTCTCTAAGTGGAAAACAGATGCATTATAATGCACTTGTTGTAATTTGACAGAAGATAAAAAAAGATAAATCTGCATGAGTAAAATTAAGATTGGTATTGTTTGTGCATCAAATAAAGAAGCTATTTCTATGGTATGGATCCTTTTAGCGGGGTGGGTAGTAGCCAATAAACTGGCAGAAAGTTCTAACTATAGAGCTTAGGTGCACTGAAAGATAAAAGGGAACCTGGATGAGGTGTTATGTTATAAAAGTCTCTATAGACTTACAGGAGAAAATCAAAATGTGTTCAGGCTAGGGATAATTTTATGTTAGGATATGGTCCCTCATCCCAAGATGGAAAGTTTCTGTCTTAGCTGAATGCTGGGCTCTCAAAGAGTTAATAAATACTTCCATATCCACTAAGCTGGACTTCTACATCCTCCAGGACTCTTAGGCTCTACTGTCTGTTTTAAGTATCATATTCGTCACTCTCTGTAAACATCATATACATTTTCCCTGTGTGTACAGAACTCAACCCTCAACCAAGCACTGTTGCCTTCTGGAAGATCCTTCAGTATTTCTGTGGCTTTCCTAGTTTTTCCATTTAGAAGCTGTCACCAGGTCTCTATTCTACCCCAGAGCAAAATTGCTTTAAGCTGCATTGAACATTTCAAAATGATTTTCTCTCCAGTCTTGGTGTTAAGATTTTCTAACAAGATATCCTTTCCCTGGGTTTATTCTTCACTCTTTTTTCCACATAGCTCATGTCTTTTCTTGCTAACTCTCCTAATTTTCTACATGTAATCACTGTTTTTACCTCTAAGGCACATTGTATTCTCATACTTAGTTTCCTATACTTCATAAATTTACATTTTCAAATGTATGAAACAAATATATACCTAAATTAAAGGCACGGAGAAGAACACACTATATTTATTGTCTAGGGCTAACTTAATTATTACTGTTTCATCAAATAGAATTGCCATATTAACATTTTGTTCTAGACAAACCTCCAAAAGTGCAAAGTTCATTTAAATCTGGGCAAAATAGAGATACAATACTTTTCTGAATTTTATAGAAAACTTATTTTTGGCATATGAGCTATCTAGATGTCTTACATATTCATAATTGGTTTATATCTACATATTTATACTCTAAGAATCCTATCATTGTTTGAAATGGTACAATGTTATTTTGAGAATATAATAATCTGTTTCTTCCTTGCAATTTTCCACTGTATGTCTTCTTTATGCTGGAGGAAATTTTTTTATGCTAATTGTCATAAGAGATTAATATTTGCAGATACAAAAGGAAAGAAAGAGTTTGCAGATGCCTTGCATTTATTTTTAAAGATTAAACTCTTTGGAGGAGAGAATTTTCAGGTACATATGACTAGGCTGAAGAATGAAGGTATTTTCTTACACTCCCAGGAAGGGCGAGGAAGTGAGTCCTCTCTTTGGAAGGGTGCTGTAAAAGCAACAAAACTTCTTTGAAGGATCAGTTCACAGAACATCTCAGCAACCAGGAATTCAAGTACCCACTGAGACCTGCATACCCAGACTGTGTGGCAGCCACAAGAGGGTTACCCACCAGCAGTGGCCACTGAACTGATGAACGAGGGATGCCCCAAACCCTCTCACCCCACAAGTGATGCCTTGGATAGCAGTGAGATTTTGAAATAGAATATAACCAGTTACTTCTTTGCTGCCACAAAATAAATGAAATTATAGGAAGTATTATGTCCTCCAGGATAATAAATGTTATATCTCTTATATGATGAGATATGGACAAAAATTCCTACCCCTTAGATTTAGCAGCTGTTCTTGCAGAGTTCTTCCCCTGTAGCAGACAGTAATTAGAAAAAATGCATGGAAGTTATCCCTTGTTTTCCTCAGAAAAGGTATATCTTGGTTAGTTCTATATACATCTGATTATTTTTAAAGTTACTTTTGATAATGGAATTGAATTATTTGGCATTTCAGTATACTTTTGGTCATGTAGTCAATGTCTTTATCCTCAAGGGGGCACTTTAATATAAGCTAAATGGCTTCCTAGAGAGGTTTCAGTGGTCCATGGGAAAAAGGTGTATTTCTGAGCATCTTTTTTTTAATACATTTTCCATGTGTAGTATCTGTACTCTTTCCAATGTACACCCAAACTAAACAGAGTTCTTTGTGTAAAACACAGAATTTTGTTCATGATGGGTCAATCTTATTTCCTTTCAGCAGTTTCCCAGTTGACATAGGCATAATGAAATCAGTAGGAAACAGATGAGTATTTTTGTTCTAGGAATAGTAAATAAAACTTAACACATGAGCCCTGGCTAGTGGTACAGTGCATAAGGAAGGCGCTGGCCTGCAAACCCAAAGGTTACATTGATTTGATTCCCAGCTGGGGCACATAACCAGGTTGCAAGCCAGGTCTCCATCCAGGTCTGAAGCTAGAGACAGGTGAAAGGCAACCACATTGATGCTTCTTCCCTCCCTGCCTCTCTCCCTCTCTCTAAAAATAATAAATAAAATCTTAAAAAAAAACCCAAAAACTTAACACATGAGATTTAGTTGAGTTGATGGGGTTACTTTTCAGTTTCTATGTTTATATTTTAATCAAATTTGTGTTTTTGCTAAAATAGCTCAATCAAGTTATAAATTCCCTGCAGAGGAAGCTTCTTTTAATAAAAAATGAAGGTGTTGGGAGAATTTCTAGGATCCCTTTGGAAAGGAAAGATTATTTTCCCTCTGCTGTCTAGGTTCTTGCCTGAGAGCCCTCCCCTACTGAGCACACTAAGAAAATGAAGAGGCAGAGCCTTTGAGGGGAAGCTTTAGGTAATGGAAGCAATGGTCTGGCTCATTCAGAAGCTACCTGAGCCCACCATGCCACATCCGTTTCATCGCCATCTGCTTCCCTTCTTTACTGAGTCCATAAATTCCAGGATTTTATCATTTCTTCTTCTTCTTTTTTTTTTTTTTTGACAGCCTTGATGTAGCTTCTTTTTTATACCTTTGGTTATGGAAATTTTGTTTAGTCTTCAGGCAAAGTTCTCAGTGATAGTTTGTAACTTTAATGTGATCAGGGGAGGAGATGAACACATCGGATACCTACTCCACCAGCTAGATCAGGAAGCTAGCCTATAAACCTTAGAGAAAACAAAGCTGTGAATAACACCAGTAAAACTCTTACAGTAATGTATTATCTAATTTGCTGACCTCAATTCTACATAACTAGAAAAATTGCTTTGTAAGGAAATATTTTTCATCTACTAACATGCCTCTTATGGGATCCTTATCCAACCAATATACTGTATTTCTTTCATATAAATTTAATATAACTACTGCCAAATACCTGTGTACTATATCAGGTTACTTAATTTTCTATCTCGCGTTCTTCTTTATAAAGTAAGCATTCCAATCCATAACTTACTATTCAGAATTTCAAC
Source organism: Noctilio leporinus (assembly GCA_004026585.1). Taxonomy (NCBI): domain Eukaryota; kingdom Metazoa; phylum Chordata; class Mammalia; order Chiroptera; family Noctilionidae; genus Noctilio; species Noctilio leporinus. The sequence continues at coordinate 44,166 of PVIW01000446.1, read as the reverse complement.
TGAATGTGTCAATACATTTGTAATAATTGAAGTTCAAATTTGATACAAGTTTCTTGGCAATTAGAGGAAAAAAAAAAAAAAAACATTGCTGTTCCCGGTGATTAAATTATCTTTGCATTCGGTACATAAATTAGTGTGTACTCTAGAAATGTGGTTGGATCTTTCTGGGGACCCAGGAGGAATCAGAGGGCACTGAAAGTGCTACAATCTGGGATAATACCTTTAGTCTCAGGGAACAGTCACTGTGTAGAAATGGCATAGTGATCCAAGTCTAGAAGCTATAATTTTGGAAAAAGAAAGGTTCATTTTTTTAAGTCACTGTAAACTGGAAATAAAAACATCCATACATAAACCATTTATGAATTGGTGTCATGTCCCAGGTATCTTCCTTGAAAATATGGCCACAAATCTTCTCAAAAGGGTATGTCTGCTATGGGGCCAGCAGATGTCACTGGAGAAATATAAGAAAATGCAAAGCAGACCAAAACAAAGCAAAACATGGCACTCTGCACAGGAAACATGAAAATCCAAAGCAAATAAACTATTACAACTGATCACACTTCACCCCCTAGTTTGAATCAACATATACATACATGACTCACAAATTGATTGTATTGGACACTAGAACATGACACTGTGGCCCCTCCCTCCTTGCCTCATGTGAGATTAACAATTCCTTTTTTTTTTTTTTTTAAAGCTTTTATTTATTATTTTTAGAGAGAGGGGAAGGGAGAGAGGCATCAGTGTATGGTTGCCTTTCGCATGCCTCCAGCTACAGACCTGGCTGGAGACCTGGCTTGAAATCTGGTTATGTGTGTCCTGGCTGGGGAATGGAACCAATGGGACCTCTGAGTTCACAGGCTGATGCCTATCCACTGAGCCACCAGCCAGGGCTAGCTTACCAATTCTTAATAGCTTTGAGAGTTTGAACTATTTCAAGGTAGTGACTTTCCAGGAAATATTTACTTCTCATAGACATTAATGACTCTTGGAGGTTCATGGCCCTAGAGATTTTAGTAACTGAATTTACACCACTGTTTGTCCAGAGTAGCCCCTATTTGAAATGTTACAAGTATTCCTTGCTTCTCCAAAGACCAGGTTGCTGTTATAAAGACTTCCATTAGTATGTTTTCATTAACCAAAAGAAATTCAAAGAGGATTTTCACTTTGTGAAAAAAAGCAAAAGATGAAGACAGGTTCAGTGTTTGTTTCACAGCAAGCTGTTACAGAGGCAGGGGCACACCCGTCACGTGACAGTGACACCCCTCAAGCCCCTTTCTTGAGAGGTACAGGCAACATTTCAGCATCAGGCCACCATAGCTTTGCACTGTGTCTGCGACCATCTGAGGTTTATCTTAATTTATTTTGTGTATTCATTAGCAAGATACATCTTGCTAGAAAAGACTGAGAAAGCTGGTAAGGGTGTTAATGCTTAATGTAACTTCTCACATGATTAAAGATATTTGGTATGATATGGGAGGTTATCATTTGGGTCTGAGAACACTCCAAAAACCTTCCGTATAAAGTAACAGTAATTGCTCCTTTGCTCTATGCCATTTCAGTTTATAAAATGTTTCATAAGAATCTGTGGGGATTATAAAAATTAATACTTTCCTTCTACCTAAGTTTTTCTAGCTGTCCTGATAAATAAGAGACAGATCTGTAAGAGAAAAATCAAATTTTAATACATGTGCATGTAGAATTCATACATGCATACAAATTATAAAGGCAGTGAGGCAACAGTGGGTATGTAGGATATTTTGGACAAAGGAGAGAAAGGGGGAGAATAGGGTATTATGTTTCAGAAGTGAGAACAATCTATTTACTATTGAGGAAGAGCTGAACTCAGGGCAGGCCAATTCATCCTCCCCAGCTCCCCAACAACAGGACAAGGGGCTGTCCAGCTAACAGGTCCCTGCCTGAAGCTCTTCTATTTATCATATTTAATTCAAATTAGGTTAAGACAAACATTTCAAGGCTGACTTCCTGAAGCAGTTTTTTCTGTCTGAATCTCTTAGGGCAAAAGGGGCTTGGGAAAAGAAAAGGGGGGGGGGGGGGGGCACTTAGGGTTTAAAGGTTCTTTCTGATTTTTTTTTTTTTTTTAAATAACCAACTTAAAAGCAGTATCCCAAAAGGCAGTTGAAGAATGGCAAAACTTGGGTCCCTTCAAATGGTCTTCATCTGGGTAGTGGGGAAAATCTGTATTTTCCTTATATCTTAAGGCTTTTATGTGTGTTATTAGATGACATTAGTTTAGATATGTAATTTCCATGAAACTAATGAAACTTAAGGGTTTAAAAATACATGAACATGTTATAAAATACACATAGGGAAATGTCTTGAGATAATAAAAACTAATAAAGGAGTTTTATTGTTTTTTCTTTTTTAAGTTGAACTAAACTCTTGAAGCTCCAATTAATTGGGTGTCAAGATATCAAAGAATAGGAAGGACTTAGAAGCCCTCAGTGAACTCTCTTCCCTTGAGAACGGTAAGTGATAACTGAACTTTAAAGTATTAGGTTTTCTGTCTCCTCTTAACCTTTTCTTCTCTTACAAACATTTAAAAGAAAGTTTCATGTATACCAAGTAGAGACCCAAAGAAAAGTTGGAAAATCAGAATTGGACTTGAGGGAGACCAGAATGTGCCACCCCCAAATACACCCTTTAGAATATTGATTTTTAAACTAGTTATTTTTAGAAACAAAAGACATAGAGGGGAAGTCTCACCTTCCTTCTTTACCAGTCTAAAGGAATTCAAATAGAAAAACTGCCCCATATTTACCTTAGCATATATCAATTAAGTGTGGCAGACAGGAAGGAATGTAGAAAATACAGTTTGTTGAATTTCCTTCCCTCTTTGTCCCATTGTTTCTGTGTGGCCTAGCAAAAATTCATTTACTATAGCTTGCTGTTTCTCTGCTCCTTGCCAACTGCCTTTCCTTTTGAAATCTTAGACCCTGGCATGCCCCTTCTCCTTAGTCCAGAATGACATATAAATTTCAATGGCCTGATGAGGGTCTCTTCTTCTTAATGGCACATCCATAAAAAATTTTAATTTTCTCTTATTAATCTGCCTCATGTTAATTTGATTATTAGCTCATCCAGAATTTAGAAATCTGGAAGGAAAATTTACTTTTTATACTTCTACATGCATACTGCTCTTCTGTGGAATGTTTTGATGGTCTAATAACCAGCCAAATTAAATAATAACATAGACCTTTGTAACCTTTCTTCCAAGAGCTACAGGTAAACATGTGAGAAATGCTTATTATTTTTCCATGGTACACATAGATTCACTTCAGAAGAAGTCAGGTGTACTATGAATACATGCATAAATAAAATGTAAAATAGCCACTTAATTACATAACAGCAATATTTTTCCTGTGACATTAAAGTAACATAAGGAATTGCTCGGTCTATTCTCATGAGAAAATATTTTTTGAAACATGTTTTGCATGTTATCCCTGTGGATTTATAATATCGTAATTTGATATAAGGTACCATGAAAAGCTACTACTAAGTCTCTTTGTGGGTAGAAAAATTAAAAGAAAACCCATTGTGTAGTTAGCATCAAAGAAATTCCTAAGATTTGCTCTAGAGATTGTAAAAAATTCCCTGGTGGCATTTAAATGAATAACTATATGTAATAAAGAGTGTTGCTGTTTCTGTAAGTCATCCATTACAAAACAAATCTGCAATTATGTAACTGAAGATACCTGAAAAATATTAAAATGAAAAGAGTATAGGGGCTGGAACATGCCTTAGCATTTTGAGATTTAAAAAAAAAAAAAAAGTGTCAAGAAAAAAGAGGTGGAGGCATATGCTGAGATATGTACACATTCTACAAAATCAGGAACTAAATATGTCTGCTTTGGAAAACTGACAAAGGTAGAGAAATGGTGTCTGTTAGACATGTGCGCACAGTCACCAGAGGGAAAGGCATTTATGAGATTGATCTGGAGCAACAATGAATCACTGAAGACCTTCAAATTCCCTCTTTGTTTTCAAAAAAAATTTTTTTTTTTTTTTTCCAGAGCACTCGTCTTTATCAAAGTTAGAGAATCTTTGCAGAAAAATATTTTGGCAGCAACTTGGGCCTTAGGCTAGAGCAGTGATTTTCAACCTTTTTTATCTCATGGCACACCCAACAAATACATTTTCTTCTTTTGCTAATCTGACAATAAAATAGGTATAATTTTGAGTTACTCACACTGGGTGGTTATTGTGTTGGCTGCTGTCATTTTTTATTTGACAAACTGAGGTCAATGTCCCTGACTAAACAGTCTGGTATTATGTATTTGAAGAAGTCTTACTGCACACCAGTGTGCCTGCCACAGCGTACTGGTTGAAAATCTCTGAGCTAGATTTTAAGAAGCCCAGATGTTGGTCAAACTAAGGAACCTTATAGAAACTATAAAATGGAAGAGGTGAAACAAGACATATGGGAAAGATTATAAAGTCCATCTATCCTCCTCATGACCTGCAGCACTCTTCTACCCAGCATGTGTACCTATACACCCACACATGTAGTAACCACATCTTCAGTGAAGCTACCCAAGTCTCAAAATGTTGGACATGTCTGTGGAAATGGTGATCAAACAGTGTGACTGCAAAGCCAACTCAGATAGTCCTATCCCATTAAATGAGATGCTGAGTTGCTTTTCAGAGACAAGAGCCCAAAATCACAAATTCTGCAGCCAGAGTGCACAGAGAACTTGGTCCTTTAGCTGCACCCAGATCAGAGTCTTGTCCCCTCCCTCACTCTCTCTCTCTCTCTCTCTCTCACACACACACACACACACACACACAAAAGACCAAAAAGACCAGGGTAGAATTGGAACTTGAACACAAGAGCCCTTTTGGAAGCCAGTTCCAGAATGATCTGTCTTTTTTACCATAAATGGCCAAGGTCCTATTAAATGTGCCCCCAACTGCAGCACTTCTGTAAGCCTGTTCCCTTAACTGCTAAAGAAAAAAATCCCTTAACCTTGTCCCATGAGCAAGATGGATTTGGGCACTGTTAGGTCTCCCATCTTCTCAGTTGGCACCTTCCCCATCAATAAGTCTCTCCTTACTCCAAACTCTAATGTTTTGAGTTTTGACCTTTTGAAATATGGGCACACACACTTAGGTTTTTGGTAACAGTAGGACTTAATAGCCTAATATAGAAAAAAATAAAAGCAATACTTACATATTTAAGAAAGATGAAAAGCTTGTGGAAAACAGTGAAATAATGTGAAATACAAAATAAAAGAGGAGTTTAGACAGTCACAGCTTTGAAATCAGTGGTTCAGCCAGATATAAATGCAAAAAGAAAAAGCATATCCTTGTAGAAAATAAGGTCAGACAGGTCCCCACATTATCATACTAGCATCCAGGTATAATTTTCTCCCTAAAACATTTTAGTTTTTATTTAAAAGGAGGACTCTAGCCCTGGATGTTGGCACAGTGGATAGGGTGCCAGCCTGTGAAATCAGGGGTCGCTGGTTCAATTCCCAGCCAGGGCATATGGCCGGGTTGCAAGCCAGGTCTCCAGCCAGGTCCGTAGCTGGAGGCAGGTGAAAGGCAACCATACATTGATGTCTCTCTCCCTCTCTGCCTCTTTCCCTTCCCCTCTCTCTGAAAATGATGGATGAAATCTTTAAAAAAAAAAAAAAAAAAGGTAGGACTCTAGCAAGTATGTAAAAAAGGTCTTTGTTCCCAAAAGTCATCCTTAAATTGGCCTTTATGCAACATTTTTTATTCTGTTGTTTGAATCGGTTTGAGCTCTGTATTAAAATGCCAGGTAGGAAAATTGAGGGGGCATTATCGTTGCTGAAATAATCCAAGCTCTGAAGGTAGAAAAGCCTATTTCTGAGTTTGTATCTATCCATGAAATTCACAGTGAGTTCATTGTGTGGCCTGCCAATATTCAAAACACAGCCTTTGACTGAGCAAGGGTATCAAAATCTAAATTTAAGCAATTATCCTGGTGTGCTGTAGCTGCAGGCAGTGTACAAAGCTTGACACAGTCATTAGTTTTTATACTATTTTAGTGCAAATGTGTTACCAGAAGCCCAGTTTACTCCTGACAGAACACAATTAGGCAACCAAAGCATGAGAGCTGTCTAAAGCTTCCTCCAAGTAATGCAGGCAGCAGACATAAGGTGCCCTGCCTTCAAAAACATATTTTACACTTAGGGACTTTTAACTCTCATTTTTTGGGGGGGTGCCTCTTTATTCATTCCCATAAATATCTCATTCTCTGTGCTAGTAACAATTAAGATTAATATAAAAAAATTTTTTTCTGAGTTGAAATTCCTACTGTGTGGATAGTGGTGTCCTATTTTAAATGAGGGTGAAACAGATGACCAGAATGTTTTTTTAAGTCAGTGTTTACTAGGGATCTATTGTATTCAAGGTACATTCAGGTTCTGTACATGCAGCAGTAAATAAGAGAAATCAGCAGCTAATATTCTTATGTAGATGGCCTACAGTAAACACATTAGGTTATGTTAATAATAATGCATCCAAAAAATAAATTAAAACAATCTCCCATGCCAGGAAACAAATGAGATGGATATAATTGCACATTAAATAGGGGGTTTAAGAAGATCCTTCTGAAAAGGTGATATTTGAATTCACTATGTGCAATTAAGATGTTTCAGGCACAAACCCTGGCTGGTGGCTCAGTGGATAGGCACCAGCCTGTGAACCCAAAGGTTGCTGGTTCAATTTCCAGTCAGGGAGACTAGGTTGCAAGCCAGGTCTCCAGCCAGGTCCGTAGCTGGAGGCAGGTGAAAGGCAACCATACATTGATGTTTCTCTCCCTCTCTGCCTCTCTGCCTCTCTCCCTTCCCCTCTTTCTAAAAATAATAAATAAAATCTTTAAAAAAAAAAAAAGATGCTTTAGGCACAGGAGCAGTACTTGCAATGACCCTCAAAAATAAGAGCTTAAGATAGAAAAATAGACCATTTGGTGGTCTATTTTTCACAAATGGTGAGGGTGCAATTGGTAAGGGAGGAGAGAGAGATAGGCCAAGACCAAGTCATGGAGAGAGAGTTTAAGGACAGTCAAAAGACTGGTTTTAATAACTAAATGTTATAGGAAGGCAAATTACCAATTAAATGACTTGTAGCTGTATTGAAGGGAAGCAATAATAAGGGCTTAGACTATGTATTAAATGAAGATGGATAGATTTGAGATATATATTTGCTGGTAATGGTAGTAGGAATTTCTTAATAATTAGATGGTATCAAGAATGACTCCTGGGTTTTGCTTTCAGCCCTAAACTGAAAGCATCCCAGAATCATTCAACAGGTAAATATTTAACAAAATTAGGTGCATCCATACTCATCAATAAAAAGGAAGATACAAGCAACAACTTGGATGAATCTAATTTCAAGGAAATGAACAGAGTGAAAAATTAAAAAGCCAGTCTCAGAAGCTTACATTCTTTATGATTTATCTAGCATTATGCATTTATATTGCATTATAAATACTACCCATTTATATAGCATTATGAAAACAACACAGTTAATGTGATGCAAAATAAATTAATGGTTTCTAGGATGATGGAAGGGGCAGAAAAGAAGGAGGCTGTGGCCTTGAATAGTTTCCTATAGGATCTTTTTAATAAAATTCTATGGCTGTGATGGTGGTCACACACACCAAAAAAAAATCTAAGCATAAGATAAAACTATATAACGAGGTACAAATACAAACACAAATAAATTCCTATAAAATACATGAAATATGAATAAGATCAGTGGGTTATATTGACATGAACTTTATGGTTGTGATCTTGTACTACAGTTATGCAAAATGTTACAGATGGGGGAAACTTCTTAAATGGTATAATGGGATCTGTGTGCATTATTTCTTACAACAGCATGTAGATATAAACATTATTAAAAATAAATTAGCTGCTGGAATCCTGAAGAGAAGATTAGAGTAGACTGAACAGCTACATTGTGAATTATGTCAGTGAGAAAATTCGTGAAAAGATAGCTTCTAATTGCATAGATCACATCAATTAAACAGCTCTTTTCTATTTTCTCTTAGCTTGGGGCTTATTGAACTATGAACAAAAATAAAAATAATTGCCTGTGATATCTATTTATTTTTCCTTAATGGCGAATGCTTTATCTTTGCCTTAAATTATGGCCACAAGGGGAATTCATTAAGTGCTTTCATAGTGTGGATGGTGGACCACCTGTAACAAAATTGCCAAGTCTGCTTGTGAAGCAATGTGGAGTCCAGCACCATACCCCTAACCTGACCCACTTAGGATCTGGGAGCACCATAATGATCTCCAAGAGATGGTTTAAGAGTTCTTTGAAATGAGTCCAGTTTTTTAGTGCTAAATGCAATGTTTTGTTTATAGGGAGGAAAAATAGCAAATAGTATGACTGAGTTCTTACTTTGAAACCAGGCAAACAGATTTCCATATCCATCATTTCTCAACTGTTGGAATTTCATCAAATCTATTAATTCTTTAAAAGATCAACTTCTTAATTTATTAAATGACAGAATTAAGAAGTAATCATATAGGATTCCATAAAAATTCAATGAGTCAGAAAGTTATATTGCTTGGAAGGTTGCCAAAAGAAAAAAGAAAAACTACATACTCAGTAATACCCATACCAACGGATCGCTCTATCCTTCCATCACCCTACCCAACTGTCTGTGTGTCTGTGTGTCTTTCTATGTTTTTATCTGTCATGCCTGCATTCTTTAATTTCTAACATTTAAGAAATTATTAGTTGCCTATTTTAAATTATACATATTTAATTTTTACTTGTATATTTCATTAGGGCCCTGGATGCCCTGGTTGATCTAAAGAGTTCTTGATTGACATGTTCTTTAGTAATATAGAAGTTGATACATTTGAAAAAATGGCATCACGTAGTTTGCCTAATATTACGATAATTAATTAATAAACTCACAGTTCACATTGTTCTTATATCTCTTAAATAACTCACAAGTTCTGGTTTGTAATCAGAATTTGATATTGACTTATCTTTCTAAGTCAGTTCTCACTTTTTCTCATTTGCTTTATCTCTAAATTGATCCTAAAGGTAATGTAATTATGAATTAAAGTATTGGCAAGGAATGATTTATTTTATTTCAGCATCCAATTTTATATATTGTTAAATATATTATGGAGTTTTAAACTAAATTAACTCACTGCTTTGAAATAAATATGTGTTTTCTATTATGTTATGTCATTTTGAGTTTACCAAAAAAGTCATATTTGGTATATTAACTCAAATGTGAATATATTTCTTACAATACTGAAGGGCTCAGCAGCATTGACATTTGAATGTTGTTGTTTTCCCCCTCATTCCACTCTTAAGAGCTACTAAATTTATAGAATTACTGTGACAAATTAGTCTCTAAATGATGTATGAAACAGAATATTCTTGCCAGCTTCAGATAACAGGCTGAGTTCTGCTATGTTCCATTACTTCTTTGAATGTGCGTTTGTGTTCAATCCTATTTAACTTTTTTTAACTATAAATGTATTTTAATTTCCTTTCAAAAATTAAAAAAGATTAAGATTATCATTTAGACCTAAGCAACTATTATTGAGATTACCTTGGGAAATTTTACTGTGGCATATAACTGTATCCTACATGTTATTTATATGTGGAATATATTTTCTTCATTTACTTAAGTACAGTGATGTCCAAAATCACTTAGGTCAATTATCTGCTGGGAAGTTAAATTTATTCAAATAATTCTGAACTATATTACCTATAACTGGAATTTTTTGTACTGAGCTAACATCAAAAAATTCAGTCAGCCATGTTTAAAATCAATGTAAGAAAAATGAGTTTGAAATTATCCACAGGTTTTAAAATTCATTTTCCAAGGATAAAATATTTTAGACCACAAAGATTCAGAGGAAAAAAATGTATTTCAAAATTAAATTTAAAGTTTGACTAGAGGACCTTTGCCACATTATAAAAATATGCTGATGTTTTTCTAAAAATATTATGAGTTATCTTTAGTGACCTTAAATATATTAAAATATTACAGAAGGATTATACATATATCTAATAAAAATTACAGGGAACTATCCAAAGAAGAGACTGTTATTGACATGAATAGAATTCTTAACCATTTTCTTCACTTTTCTTTAGATATATTACAATTTAATATCCTTTCTAGGGTCTCAACATAAAGGAGAAACTGAGTCAATACTCACTAGGCATGATGCAAATAATACAATTTTAGTGAAAATTAATAATACATAATTTCCACCTACTTTTAGTTAAATTTTAGAGAAAAAATTGTAATCAATACTCTATCTTTATACTTATGATTTATATAATATTTTATGTCAAATTACAAGGTTATGACTTTTCTTATATCTTATAAAGATACTTTACAACTTTAATACATTAAGTTATTTTGAACACTGGAGACAAATTCCAAAAATACATTTTATCATTTGTAAGTCCATATAAACACACTGTTCAATGCAACCTGAGAGATAGATATACTTTGTTACCTGTCAATATTTTTATGTTTTCCATGAAAAAGTCTTTGGAGAGCAAATTCTAAGCAGGGAGTTTATTGAAGAGTGCTCTTAGGAAAACTGCAAGGGAGTAAGGGGAGTGGGATTGCCCAGAACTTGAACTCTAATGAATTTGAAAGAGAGGACAAAATCTATCTTATGAGAAGATCTGAAGCTGACAGAGCTCTTACGATTTGTCCAAAAGCGAGGCAAGGGACCAGACCCCTATATGCCCACACTGACCAAATATCAGATGTGGTCTGCTCTTGGATGGAGAGTAAATCTAAGGTACAGCAGTGCTGTTGGTTACAGTGCACTTCCCAGTAAGGGCCAAGGCTGAGTGCCTTGGTCCTAAAAGGGAGATCTAGGTGGGATATCACCTGAACCACCCCATGTGCTTACGAACATGAATTCATAAGATTTAGGAACACATGATTCAATATTTTCTAACTATTCCTCCAAAAAATACATAAGAGAAAGATTAGTGAGATGAATGTTGGGCTTACACCTATGGCTGTCTTCAAAGCCATGGTGCACATTCATCACCTCTTTCCTCTTTAACCCATACTAGACTCCGCTTACTCTTGGTTGGCACCTTGGCTAGTCTAGATAACTGACTTTGTGTAGTAAAGGCCCCAGTCACCATGCACTAATACATTCATCCTTTTACCATCAGAATTGAATTAAAGGTTACCAATAGATATCCAAATAAATCAAATGGGTGCATTTGTTTTGGTTTTTTGAAACAATTCTGCCTTCTAATAATCAGAGTTAATTATCCCATTCACTATGGTGAGTTTATTCCTTTGCAAATTACCCAAGTTGGTAAATGGGATCACAGTGAGGCCACTGCTAATTATACCCCTTAGTCTATAGACACATGTATTCTATCTGTTAAGGACACAGCACCATATAATACACATTGATTTAGGATAAATGGATAGACGATAGATAGATAGGTGATAGATAGATAGATAGATTATAGATACACAGAATTAGAGAACACCTAGAAAAATAGCATCCTATCCTCACAGGGTTATCAGTTTAAAGGTAACAACACAGCTGTCCTTTCAAAAGACCCAGTGGTTCTAAAATGGGGGTGATTTTGCACCACCTCCAACCTAGGGGATGTTTTGCAATGTCTGAAACCATTTTTGGTTTTTACAGCTAAATGGGAGTGCCAATGGCATCTACTGGATAGAGTCCAATGATAAAGCAATGCTAATAAATATTTTATAAGACACTGCAGAGCCTTTACACAACAAAGAATTAATTGAGCCAAAATAAAGTAGTGTGGAGGTTGAGAAATCTTGTGTTAGTCCATTCAGACCAGCAGTTTCTGATGTTTCATGACTTTTCTTTAGATATGTTATATATTATATGACTAGTAGACCTAAGACTATGTACCAACCACAATTTCTCTTTTGCCATAAAATAGCTTCTTTCATCAGAGGTAATATGGAGTATGATATTTTGCTAAGTAAAAAATTTTATAAGATCTTAGACAGTGGTTCTGCCCATGGCTCTACTAGTAGGAAAGACCTGGAATATATCCATACATTGGATATATGTCATGTGTATGTAAGTCAATAAGAATTACTGCATATCCAGGGTGTAAATTATCTGATGTAAGCAATTAGCCACTAAGTGGCTAGTTAACCTCACAGAATGATATTTGATTAGGGGCTCAGCAATGGTTTCTGTTTCTGTATTGATTTTTGTCAATACAAGCTGTTAAATTCACCTTAGAGAATTGATGGCTAAGCAGTTTACCATGTAAACTGACCATGGCTATTCTACTTATGAGCCTGTTGTACTCAAAAAGCTGAAGAAAAAGTCAGGTTATTGTGTCTTGGTAGCTCTCAGTGCCTCTTCCATATAGGATGCTCTTTGGTATGTTAACCAATAAACCAAAGACCATTATGCTTTTTGCCACCTGCCTATGATCACCTATAGGTCTGTCCAGAAAGTACCAGCCACGCAAACTGTTTTAATTGTATTGACATTGGCCTGATACTTTTAGGACAGACCTGTATATAGTCTACTTCCTCTCTTTTGTCACTATCTTTCAAAGTCTCATCCACTTCCCAAACCCTTTACTACCCTCTGTTATTTCATGACTATACTTATAATAAACTACCTGTGTTTAGCAAAAAAGTAAATTAGTTATAACATCTAACACACAACACAGTGGGAGGATTTCACCTCAACATTACTTTTCAAAGTCACCTCTGGCTGAATGTGTAATGAACTAGTAACACATTTTTATTTGCACCTGATAGCCAAGACAATTGATCCCCAAACTGCCCTTGGACCTCTTTCTCATCTATTGTAAGGTCATAAATGTTTTTTTCCTAATATAGAGATGTGTGATTTGGAAAAGTTCAATAAATTTGTATCACAAGTGCTGATATTAATACTATGTTACCTGGGCCCTGGATGGAGGCTCACTGGATAGATACCAGCCTGGGAACCCAAAGGTCCTGGTTTAATTCCCAGCCAGGGCACATAACCAGGTTGAGAGCCAGGTTGAGAGCCAGGTCTGTAGCTGGAGGCAGGTGAAAGGTAACCGTACATTGATGTTTCTCTCCCTTTTTCTCCCTCTCTGCCCTTCTCTGTGAAAAGAATGAATAAAACCTTTGGAAAAAAAAAGAAGAGGACTATAAGACTATGTTACCTATCTTCTGGGTTTATTAAGAGAATAAAATGAGATAATGAGTATGTAAAATTCATTGGAATATAAAGAAACTATGCTATTGTTAGCATTTTTATATTCATATATAAAAAAATGAAAATATGAAATCAAAGACACAGTAAGTAGAATAGCTACCTAATATTTAAGATCTTGAGATAAAAACAAAAAGCAAAAACCTATAGACATCATGCTAGAAGTTCCATGTATATTCTCTGAAAACAAAGATTCAAGAGAAAATTCCTCTAAATGTGAGAAGCTTGTGTAAAATTTAAAGCAATACCCTACTTCTTCCATAAACTAAGTTGTAATATAAAACAGGCAAAATGACAACTTCTGACACAGATCAGCCTGTGTACTTGTCAAGTAAAAGCTGGCAAGCCCTTTTATGGGATGAACTAAGGTATTTTAATTGATTTGATTTTTTTTTCACTTTTATGTGACCTAGATATTTTCATTTAAAATTTTTTAAAATTATGGTTTACACTCAATATTATTTGGTACTACATTCAGGTGTGCAGCATAGGGGTACAGTAATCATATACTTTACAAAGGGTTCCCCTTGGTATTGCCGGTATTTAACTAGTACCATATGTAGCTATTACAATGTTATTTACTATATTTTCTGTGCTCTACTTTATATCCCTATAACTGTTTTTAAAATCTATTTTATTGGTTTTGCTATTACAGTTGTCCTAATTTTTCCCCGTTGCCCCCCTCCACCCAACACCCCCCATTCCCTCCAGCAATGCCCCCCTTAGTTCATGTCCATGTCTAGTGCATATAAGTTTTTTGGCTTCTTCATTTCCTCTGTTATTCTTATCCCCTTGCCCATTCTGGAACCACCAATGTGTACTTCTCTCTTTTTTTTTCACATCCATATAATCCACTATTTAATTACTGCCTTCTGTCAGCCTCTCAAACCATATTAATATACAGTTTTTTTTTCATTATTTCATAGTGCTTATGTTAATTTTTAAAAAAAACTACTTAAAAAGTAATAGCAATTGCAATATTACCAAACACATGCACAAAAACATTTACGTACATACATATTTTTACAAATGCTACACTAGAAAAAATATTTCCACTTTCATGACGGTGTCTAATAACACAATTTAATTAACTGCCTTCAAAAAAAATTCTATTAGAGATATTTTGGTCTAGTTTCTTTCATTTCTTATCCCTAAAAAATGTCCCATCTCATAATTATTTTTTCCAGGTCTTACCTACATTTGCTTGATTATAGGCATGCTTCTCCTGAGCTATACAATAAAATAAAATAAAACTCTCTTATTTTCATTTCCAAAACATTTAGTCTTTTTTATTCTTTAATTCTGCAGTATTCAATATGGTAGTCACTTTAAATGTGGCTAGCTCAAATTGCAATATACTGTAAGGTACGTACTGGATTTTGACGACTTAATAGAAAAAATTCAAATATGTCAATAGCTTATATAATTATTACATGTTAAATGATAATATTTTAGATATGTTGTAGTAAATTAATCATTTTTCAGTTTCTTTTTATTTTAAACTTATTTACTCTGGAATACACCAGAAATGGTGTATTGCAGAACTCAGTTTTGAGAAAGCTACTCTAGGGACAGTGCCAAAACCATAGTAAAAACATGAATTTGGTTTCTGAGTCAGATCCCACCCTCTCCAATAATGTAACTCAACTTTATTTTAAGCTAGTGGAACTACAACTTATTATTTTTGGAGTATTCCATCTTAGATAATCTATTATTTATTTATTTATTTTTGCCATGCAGAGGCCTTATTTCTTTCAATACCCTCTTTTCCCTTCTATATGTGTTTTAAGCCTAGTTGAAGCCTTCAGAAATAATGGCACTTGCATTGCTCATCTGGTCCTCACAGAGTACAAATGATATCTACTAACTTGAGGTTAAATAAATAAAAAATCCTAGGATTCAAATAATTTTGTAGAATAGTATTCTAGTTATGTTTTGAACTTATGGTTGACTTTCTATGTGATCCTAAACTAACCACTGAACTATTTAACCGTCTGCTGAGGTAGAGATTAGGTACTTTCACATCTGAATAATGAAGTTTACTATAGTATAGCATTAATAAATACATTTTCTCAATCATCACCAGTTTGGGGGCCTTCATTGCTAAAAGTGACTATTTCCACTATCTACTCGAAAGGAATCTCATCTAATTTAAATGCTAATATGAGAATATATTTTGCCTATGTACATGAATCATATAGTTTAGTAGTTGGTAACTTCCATCCCAAATTAGCCTTCACTCTCAGCATCTTTCCTAACCTAATGATTGACTAATTTTTCAACACACCAATTATCAGTTGGTTGATAGTTAAAACATAACTTACTAATAAAATCTATATATTATACACCCACAAACAAGCACATATTTATAATATACATCCATATTTTCTTACTTTTTTTTCCTTAGCTGCATTCTATTTTTCTAAGAGTTAGTTATTGCAAGTGACTTGATTTTCCCAATTTAGGAAATAATTCCAATCTAAGAAAATGTAACCTGCAGTAAGGCAAATATAACAAAAATACAAAATTATACATTACTTAGTAAAATCCATAACAATATTATTTTAAAACATTCATAAGTTGAAGTTGGTCCTTAGCCATTCAGCTACCCTATGTCTTTTGATTGATGCATTAATCCATTTACATTTTAGATTATTATTGATAGGCACTTATTCATTGTCAATTTTCCCTTTGTACCTGTGTTCCTATATCTCTCTCTCTGTTTCTACATCTTCTTAAAGCAGACCCTTTAGCAACTCTTGTAACACTGATTTGGTGGCGATATCATCTTTTACCCTTCCTTTGTCTGAGAAATTCCTTATTTCACCTTCCATTTTGAATTAGAGCCTTGCTGGGTAGAGCAGTCTTGGTTGCAGACCTTTGTTTTTCATTGCTTGGAATATTTTTGCCATTCTCTTCTGGCCTGTAGTGTTTCTGTTGAGAAATCAGATGATAACCTGAGTGGAGCCCCCTTGTATGTTATTAGCTGTTTCTCTCTTGTTGCTTTTGGGATTCTCTCCTTGTCTTTGAAATTTGCCATTTTAATGATGATGTGTCTGAAGTGGGCCTGTTTGGGTTCATTTTCATTGAGACCCTCTGTGCTTCCTGAGCTTGCATGACTTTTTCTCTCCTTAAGATAGGGAAGTGTTCTGTCATTACTTTTCAAACAAGTTTTCTAACCATTGCTCCTCTTCTTCTTCTGGTATCCCTATGATATGGATATTATTGTGTTCCATGTTGTCCTGCAGCTCTCTTAAAATATCTTCATTCTTTTTCAGTCTTTTTTCTTTTTGTTGCACTATCTGGAAATTTTTTTCTACATTATCCTCCAGCTCCCTTATCCCATCCTCTGCTTTCTCTAACATGCTTTTGATTCCTCTACTATGTTCTCCAAATTGGTAATTGTATCCTTCATTTCCTCCTGGCTCTTATTGATAGTTTCTATGTCCTTTTTAATACTGGTGTAGTTTCCAGTAAGTTCCTTGTAGTTCCCCTGGAGTTCTTTGTAGTTGACTTTGAGCTCACTGAGCTCATTGAAGTTCTCTATAATCATTATTTTCAGTTTCATGTCTGATAGTTTGTTTGCCTCTATTTCATTTAGCAGTCTTTCTGGGGATTCCTCCTTTCCTTTCAGTGGAGGGTTGTTTCTTTATCTCCCCATTTTAGGTGACTCTTCTTGTTTATTTCTGCTTCTTAGATGGGTCTGCTTTGACTACTTGTCTTTGTGGTATGACCATCTGTCATGTAGAGGTGCACTTTCTTTACTTCCTGGATCCACCTTTAGTGATGTCAGCTGGTATCCCAGTCTGGGCCTAGTCAGCCTTTTGGAGACTGTCAGAGATCCATTGTCTTTACCTGTGTCCTTCAGTTTTTGATCCAATTAATCTGGGTAGCATTCCATAGTATGGATATGCCATACTTTGTTTAAACACTCAGTCGTTGAAAGACAACTGGGCTGCATCCAAGTTGGGGCTATTATGAATAAAGCTGCTATAAAGAAAAACAACAACAAATAAACAAAAGATTAGTGAAATCAGCCAGTTGCAGAGGACAGTAATTCCAAGGCAAAAGTGGACTTTTATTATTCTCCTTGGAGCTTTACACCTAGAAGGCTTTAGGCTCTTAAAATATTTGTTCCCAAATTCATTCTATATGTTGACAATCAGATGAATTCTACTTTGTATAGTAGCTAATCACTTCACACATACACACACACCACTATGTACCACCCCTTTCCCTTTTGGTAAGCCTGTGACTAAGTCAAAATTGTGCAACATATGGCTTTACAGCACTTATAATGGCATGTAAATCTGCAATTTGTTGTCTTTTAACACACCTGAATAAAGTTGTGATGAGAAACCCAGATGTTGGATACTATTCTATATTGGAAAATGTTACATTACATACACTTACAGAGAAAAGCAAACCCTTTCATGTATAATTAGTTTCAATGAAGCATTTTTCCTTTTGTCTAATTTACCTTATTTTTATTCTCAATAATATGAAAATTGAGTAGCATGCCTTAAGGTCTTATTGGCTGGACAGTTTATTGAACAGTAATATGAAATCAACCTGGAGTTAATAATTATTTCAAATCATCTTCAAAATGACAAACCTGCACTATAGCCATATTCATGATATTTTGTTTGAAACACTATAAAGTTGATGGTTTTAAATTTATGAGCTCTTAGGTTCTTTCCTCTTCTAGAATTTAAAGATTGATACTGTCATTACAAATAATTCTCTCTAATCAAATTATTTTAATTCAAAGAATCAAATGGATTAAACTTATTTTGATTTTTTGTTACAAATCTTTTAAATATTTGTCCTTTTGCATTAAAGATTTACGTACTCACAAGATTATATCAACTACTTTCTATTTGTTGCTTAAAATTAGAGAAATTATATTTTATTTTATTTTCCTAATGGGTGATTATTCTAGGGCAGAAATTATTTTAGTGGTTTTATTCCAAATCTGAAAGTCAAAATAATTTAAGGCACTAGCAGTAAAACCATATATTTCTATTAACAAGATCTTGAATAGAGAGTATTTTCTAAGTTTTTAAAATATTTTTTTAATTTAAGTCTTCCATTTTAAATGTTTCAGTTGATAGAGTTAAATTCATGTGAATGAAATATAAAAAATAAAAACATAAAAAGCCATGCTAAAACTAATATCAAACTTTTAACACCTCCAGATTATTTATAATTTTATATACACTTTTTCTGGAATTGAATTATTTATACATGCATATTGAAATAGTTTGAATTCTCTTGAGATAATTTTTTCCTATTTTTACTGTATATTTTCCATTACCATTTAGTCCCCTCATACCTCATTGCTTCCAGGAATGACCACATTGTTGTCCATGTCTGTGAGTCCTTTCTCCCTTTTGCTCTATCTCTTCACCCCATAATCTCCCCTGCCCCTTAGCTGTCATCATGTTCTCTGTGAGTCTGTCTCTATTTTGCTTGTTAGCTCAGTTTGTTCATTAGATTCCACACATGAGTGAAATCATATGATATTTGTCTTACTGGCTTATTTCACTTCTTATAATGTTCTCCAGGTCCAGCCATAATGTTACAAAAGGTAAATGTTTCTCCTTTTTTACTGCCTAGTAGCCTTCCATTGTATAACCATCTTACAGTTGTTCTATCCATTCATCTACTGTTGGACACTTAGGTTGTTTCCATATCTTGGCAATTGTAAATAATGCTGCAATGAACATAGGGGTGCTCATGTTCTTTTTGATTAGTGTTTTGGGTTCCTTTGGATATATTCTCAGGCATGAGATCACTGAGTCAAAAGTCAGATCCATTTTTAATTTTTGGAGGAATCTCAATATTGCTTTTCCCAGTGGCTGCACCAATCTGTATTCCTACCAGCAGTGCAAGAGGGTTCCCCTTTTTCCACACCCTCACCCACACTTGTTGATTCATTGAAGATGGCCATTCTGACAGGTGTGAGATAATATCTCATTGTGGTTTTAATTTGTATTTCTCTGATGATTAGTGACATTGAGCATCTTTTCATATGTCTATTGGTTATCTGTATGTCCTCTTCGGACAAGTGTCTATTCAATGCCTTTGTCCAGTTTTTAATTGAGTTGTTTTTTGATATTGAGTTTTATAAGTTCTTTATAAAATTTGGATATTAACCCCTTATCAGATGTATAGGTGAATATGTTCTCCTGTGGGTTGTCTTTTATTTTGTTGATGTTTTCCTTTGCTGTGCAAAACCTTTTTACTTTGTTTATTTCTTCTTTTATTTCCCCTGCCTTAGGAGATATATTTGATAAAATACTGCTGTGAGCAATGTCCAAGATTTTGCTGCATGTGTTTTCTTATACGGTTCTCCTGGTTTTGAATCTAACATTTAAGTCTTTAACCCATTTTAAATTTATTCTTAGTTTTCTTATGTCTAGATTCCTAAGACTACTAAGAAAGGGCATGGACTTTCAATTATAAGTAACCAATTTAAGTAATAACATTTAGCATAGTATACTTAGCATAACTCTCATATTTTTGAGTACTAAAATTATGTTTCATAAGTACCACTAGGCAACATTTTTACTGTTTATCTGTTCACTGTTTCAGCTTCTTATTAATAGTTATTGTAATTAAAGAATAAATTACATGGACGCTTTCTCTTCTCTCCTGAACAAAAGTAAAGCATTAACTATACTCTTCCTGGTTAATGTGCTTTTTCTGCAATTACAAGATAAAATTCTTAATGGAAATGAGCTCAATCCTGAATGCAATATCTAAGGTATTGTTTTCTTGAGCCTAAGTGTTAGTTAATGAAGCAAGGCCAATACACATGCTTGTCCTTTTCACAGGGATAATAGATTCACAGAGTGAATAGAATTGGCAAATTACCAAAAATACCCAATTTAAGTTATAAACTACACACAATATCCACTAAACAAATACTTTGAGTGTAGAAACTTTAATAAAAATAAGCCACTGAGCCTTTGACAAAGGGCAGCATTGCATTTCATTATTATCATTTCACAGATTTTTGACAATTTTTTTGGTTCAAAAAATCTCAGAATCATCCCTATCTCCTTGAAAACTATGGCATTCAACTAATCATAGAAGAAAAGTTATATTGTAGTGTAGTAATCACAAATTCAATTTTTAAAAAGGCATAATGCACTAATAATAAATATAAAAATTTTTAAATGTATAGTCATATGTTTCAACACATTACCAAATAGGAAACCACCACCCCAAATAAAAATATTGAATATTTTCACACCTAAGTTTGCTCATGATCCTTTCTAGTTATTAAACTCCAAAGGCAAACATGATTTGATTTTTTTTAAACAAAGCTTAGTTTTGCCAATTTCAAAATATGATATAGCCCTGGCTGGTGGCTCAGTGGATAGGCACTAGTCTGCAAACCCAAAGGTCCCTGGGTCAATTCCCAGCTAGGGTACATAACCAGGTCTCCAGCCAGTTCTGTAGCTGGAGAAGGTGAAAGGCAACCATACATTGATGTTTCTCTCCCTCTTCTGCCTCCCTCCCTTCCCCCTCTCCAAAAAATAATAAATAAAATATTTTAAATATATATATAATGTAAATAAAGTTTTAAAGTATACACTCTATTCTCTCTGTTTTATAACTGAGATTACTGTTTTAAGGTTCATTCATATTATTGAGAATGATTAGATTTCATTCTTTTTATTGCTGACTAATTTACATATGTATGCATATGTATACCATAATTTATTAATCTATTCACTTACAAAGAGATACTTTGTTTCTGTCTTGAGACTGTTAAGAATATTTTGTGCATGTTATGGTCATGTTTTCAATTTTTGAAAAATGCCTAAAAAGAGCATTTTTAGGTTCTAGTGTTAAAAGGTTTCTAAATATACATTTTTTTACTCCCAACAGCAATTTGCAAAAATTCTAGTTGCTCAAAAACCTCATCCCAATTTGATGTTGTCAGCCCTTTGCATTTTAGCCATTTTGGTTATTGTGACATTTTAAGTCAAGGTGGTTTAATATCCATTTTCCTAATGATCATGATAACCTTTTCATGGACTTATTTGAAATTCATATATTTTCTTTTGGATATTGTCCAAGTTTTTCCCCATTTTTACCAGGATAGTATTGATCCCTAGTTCAATGTAGAATATAATCATTTTAGCAGTGTTAATTCTTCCAATCAACAAGCATGATAAATTTTAACATTCATTAGGATTTCACCAAAGTGCTGGTATACAAGTCTTGAACTAGTTTTCTTAAATTAAACTATTACTTTAATTCTTAAATTAATCTCATGTTTAACAAATATAATAAACTAAATAACACATATAAGACTACCTTTTAGATTGCACAATAGGCTGTGCAAGGCAGTGATCTCTGTGGTCAAGATCCTAGAAATTTAAAAAATAAGTGTTAGGCTTACAAATGATATCTTCTGTTACTAAAATAGAGTAACAAATTCTAGAGATCAGTTACTCAAAATTGCATGGTTCTCTTAGGACAGAAAATTGGGAATATACTACTGTTAGTATTCAGAATCTTTTTATGTTTGGTTGATTACAAGAACTGGCCTATCAGATCTAATGATCCCAGATACCCATTGGCTGAGATGAATCAACTCAAAACTGTGCTTTAGGAATTGGGCAGGAAGGTGATATTGCTAAGAGCAGTTTGGGACCTATGGGCTCATGGGCTATAATTATAATGTCAAGGAAGTTATCTTATTGTTTTGTAGTCCTTGATACTGTGACCCATCCCACTTAGAAGGATTGTAAGACTCCCCTCACCAAGCTTTGAGTAGGTCATGGTGTTGAGTAGATCATTTTTATGTATTCGCACTGGGCAAGGATTATTTAGAGAGCAATCTTCTGCAAATTACCTTCCCTAATAAGAATTATAACAATAATAATTAAAATGTTCACCAATTGTCAATTATGTTTTGTCTTTTAGGCATACTGCTAAGTACTTCATTTACATTACCTGACTTAATTTTCACAACACACCCTGGAGTTAAAAATCATCATTTGCATTTTTCCGATTAGGAAACTCACTTTAGGTATGTTAGGTAATGTTAAACAAAGTCTCTTGAATGAATCCAGTATTTGAATTCAAATTTGCTTTGCTAAACATTGTATGCTTCAAATCATTACACTGTAATGGCCTTCTTGAAAGTAATCTGGCAAAGAGCAACTTACCAAGGAAGTGTTTCAGAAATTTTCAATGGGTCTCTCAAGAGGGTAATGGGTTCCAGTCCAGCCTCGCAATCATTAAGAGAATAAGCGAAGTCACCTCAACTAAATTCAATAGAGATTAGGGTATACAGCAGTCAGTCAATTGCTTCTAAACTAAGCTTCATATATTTCTATTTATGGTTTTAGACAAAGAGTCAAAGGTTTCCTTGCCTCTTTTGAAGTCTGCATCATTGTTCATTTTTTTCCCTTTAGTTTCCAAAATGAGGGAAGAACTTCTGGTCCTGCACACCTGACACCTATAAAACTAGACTTTAGTGTGTCCTAAGTAACTCACATCTACTAAGAAAGAACACATGTGTACAAAAATGTTAACACATGAATTTTCCTGCAGAAAAATTGAGGGACCTATGGGTGTTCATTGGAAACCCCATTTTTCTTCTGCTTGCTTTGATTACTGCTGGATCAGCTTCTATTAGAGAGGAACTTAAAGGGAAACTGAAAAGCTTGTTCAGGGCATCAAAATCGGAGACCATGGAACCTAGGGCTGAAAATCCCGGTGTATTTCCTGTTTGTAGATTTTACTATTCATAAATTTATTATTCATAAGGGAAGATTTAGACAACTAAATAGGATTAGTGTAAAGCTATTCTGAAAAAAAGGGCCCCACAAAATAGAGAGCAACTAAAATTTGGGACAGTTAGTAGATAACTTCCCATTGATGCTGGTGAGTGAGGTGTATGTAGTTCCATAGTGTGGACAGGGAACTGGTCTAGGGAAGAAATATGTTAGTATTAACCCACAGTAGGAGTCCTGAGATAACAGGATCCTGGGTTTTGAGCTCTGAAGTGCTAAGAGGAATTTAGGGAAGCAAGGATTAGTCTGGATCTTTAAATTCACAAGAAGAGGCATATACCAAGACATGATTCTGAAGTAAAGTGTCCAAGGTAATGATACAGCTTGTAAGACAGAACAAGTGGATTAAAATAGGACTTGAAGCAATTCTCTGAAGCAATGGTATAAAAGGCTTAAAATGATCATGTAACAACTACACCTAAGGTCACTAATGGTAAGGAACCAGTTGTGACACCAGCAAGAATTATCCCATTGATATAGGGCAGACCTAAAATTAGACTGACTTTTATTACAAATATACATTTTAAAGATAATGGAGTATTTTGAAATGTATTCCCATAAAGGTCTTGCCTTTGTGTTTTAACATTAAATAAAAATAGCTTTATAAATTTTTAACAAATTGAGATGGTGGGCATGGGACATTCTAATTGGAAATACAAGGTTATGTAACGTAGAAAAACATCACTTTTGAGAGAGGCAGAGAGGCACCTCAGATAAGTAGGAAGTTATTGGAATAACTAAAGTGGGTGCAGTAAGAGGCCTGGGTGTTTGGTGGTTTACAGAGGACATGTGCCATCTCTGCAGAGAAGTTAGAAGTGAAGGAGATACATCTGTTTTCCATACAAGCCTCAAACCAAAACCAAAACCAAAACAAAACAAGAGTGCCCTATTCAAAATGCAGATATTAAAGTGAAATTGACCTTTCACACTGCAACTAACTCTGTATTGTCTTCCCGAGCTTAGTGACTTTCCCTAGGGAGAGAGGCTGGTTGGAACAGAACATAATGAACCCATTAGGGAATAGGTTCAGGTTGCTACATTTTGAACAGCTTTGAAATTACGTGGATTAAATGAGTTCTTTTGTAATAACATGGATCAATGTTAAAAATATCATGCTAAGTAAAAAACATTCAGAAAAAGTTAAAAACCATATGATTTCACCCATATTTGGAACATAAAACTGAAAGCAATAAATGAACAAACAAGAACAAAAATTCAGAGGTAGACGATAGTACAATGGTTACCAGAGGGAAGAGTATGAGAGTGATAAAGGGTAGAAGAGGTCAAATGCCTGGTGAGGAAAAAAGATTGAACTTTGGGTGGTGAGCACACAATGCAATAAACTTGTACATGTAAAACCTATATAACCTTATTAACCAATATCACCTAAATAAGTTTAAAGAAAATAAAGGTGCACAAATGTTTAAAAAAAAAAAAAAAGAATAAACTTGATGCATATTCTTCTATCTCTGAGGTTTAGAAACAGATTGATTTCATATGGCAAAAACGTTACCTAACTTAAACTGTGTGGTGTTTGCCAGATAAAAAACCTTGCATGTCTCAATTTTCTTTACTGGATAATAATAAAGCCAACAGAACAGAATATTCTGAGGGTTAAATGATTAAAAATAACTAAAAGAGTTTGTTATAAAGTACAATTGATTGTTTTTTAATGTGTTTCTTATTTCTTCTATACTTACCTTGTGAAAGAGAATGAAAACTTCAATAGGAGGAAGAAAAAACCCAGAACTTCCCTAAAGAGAAATATTATAAACCAGTAGCTTCTTGGGCATCCCCATGTACATTAAGTTTATCTGATGAGAGAGGTTTCTGCAGATTATTGAGAATGCTTTATGGTCATGCATTTGGGGGTTCAAAGTATCTTACTTGGTAGTTACTTGGATTGTATAATGCTGAGAGAGGTCAAACAAGACTCTGAAATTAAAACAAGGAGTGTTTGTGAATCATTTGGTCTTGATCAAACATCTATAAAAAGCTAAAGGGGTCATTCACTATTTTATGAAGTTGTCAATTCCATCTTGCCAGGAGAGATTCAGACACTTCCCCAAAGCAGCTGGAATTGACCTGTAAAAAAGAGCTTGCATTTCACTTGTCCCAGAAAGCCCCCACAAAACCAAGCAAATCAAGAGAGTTCAGTCTGCATGTTCACTCTAAGCATGCTGGTGAGACTATCCAGACCATCAAGGGTATGCATCTCGGAAAAACCATCAAGCATCTGAAGAGAGCCACTGGCAGAAGCAGTGTGTGCCCTTCTGTTGTTACAATGGTGGAGTTGGTAGGTGATCCGAGGCCAGACAGTGGGACTGAAGACAGGGTTGGTGGCCCTGAAAGAATGCTAAACTTTTGCTGCACATGCTTAAAAATGCATTCAGGGAGTTATGAAGTATATTGTTGAAGCCTGATTGTGTAGAACTATCATTGCTTCACCAATACACTGATAATTTCCAAATCAACATTTTCCAGAATTACTTTCTTGAGTTCTAGGCCTATGTCTATAATAGCTTATTTCCTCTCAGACATTTCAAATTTATCACACTCAAACCTCTAATTTTCTTCAAATCTATTCCCAGCCTGAATTCTTGTGGTGGTACAATGATTTAGCTAATCAACCAAGCAAGAAATCTGAGGTTAACTTAAGATTCATCTTTCTTTTTTCTATCATTTCCAACCCAATCAAGCCTTGTGTATTTTATGTTCTAAATATTTTTGTAAACTTCTCTTCTTTCTTTAGTTTATGTCTATAGTTATATTTTTAATTTGAATTAATCTGACAGTCTTTTAACATTTTTCTTCATTTTAAATATATTCTTAGTAAAGTGGTTAGATTAATTATTTCTAAATATAAATAATTACATTTTAATATAGGATCCTTAAGTGGCTTTCCATCACTTAAAAAAAATTGAAACTTCCCCCAGTTAATGTCAAGGCCTCTTATTCTTAAATAATCAAGTTCGTTTTTTGACTTTACTCCTACCATTGTTCCAACAAATTCAGTTTACTTGTAGTTGACTGAATGCTCCACACTCTGAAAGCTCTATTCTTTTTTTTTTTTTTAATTTTTTTTTTATTTCATTATTTTTAGAAAGAGAGGAAAGGAGACAGGCAGAGAGGGAGAGAGACAGCAACGTATGGTTGCGTTTCACCTGCCTCAAGGCACAGACCTGACTTGAGACCTGGTTTGCAACCTGATTATGTGCCCTGGGGAATCGAACCTGCAACCTTTGGGTTCGCAGGCTGGCACCTTATCCACTGTGCTACCAGCCAGGGCTGAAAGCTCTATTCTTGTAGCTCTTTTTACTTTGCTTGGCATGGTCTTCTTTACTTTGTAGCTCTTTCAAGAGTCAGAGTAAATGTAAATGTCACCTCTTTAAGGAAATACTACCAGATAAGTTCTTTTCTCTTTTGTCTGTTCTAAATTTCCTTCCACAATGCTTTCTTAGTCTCCTTTGTACACATAGTATTTTAATGAAACTAATGTTTTTTTAGTATGATTATCCTTCAGATTAACTGGATAACCCTGTCAAAATGAATATAATTTAATAATTTTATTAGGGAACTCAAATTATTAGGTAGCTGAAATATGCTGATATTGATTGGATGTTGGCAGCATCAACTTGTACTGCATTCAGCACAAAGAAGTGCTAATTTCCTTTGAAAATGAGCCGTTTAATGAAAAAGCTAGTTAAAATCTAAGAGGTACATTAATAAGGGTTAGAACCAGGGAACCAGTCAATGAAAGGGACAACTTAAGGTTCTAGTCTATTTAGAGTGCACAGGCATTTGCCCTCTTTGGTTGTCCTTTATACTTAGCTTTTGTGCCAGAACAGTGATGGTTACCATGTGGCTCCTGGTTCCTATTTACCATTCCCACTTGACCACGTGCCACAGTCATAATGTCCAGCACTTCTACATTTGCTATAGCCAACATATTTTAAATCCAGACCTTTATATATCTTCCCTTAGTTAGGTTATTTGGTTCAGATTACCAGTTGCTCATTTTATTTAGATTCTGCTTGGCATACTGATATTGCTCAGTCTATATCATCTTTGTCCTGTGAGAAATTTAATGTTAGGACTAATAACACACTCTTATGAATATCTACTGATAAGTATGATAAAGCATATATTGAGTTGTACAACTCAAGAACCTATAGAAATCAAGCATGGAAAACTAAAAATTTAATTAGAACTTGAAAATATACAGTATATTTTTTAATTTGGTACCACAATTCTTTAACACAGTGATAATTCATCTATTAGATTATAACTGATAAATATGAAATGAGCTAAAAAATAAAAATAATGTGCCAGTTAAGCTTTTCACTGGGCAAGAATATCTAAATGCCAGTTCACTTTAATACTTTAATAGAGGCTTAATATCAGTTAATATTTAGCTATACTCTTCACGAATAAGTAACAGTTCAATATAAACTATAGCAATAATTTTATAGACTCTAAATCATTTTAAAGGTTTTATTGGGGGGATGATCATATTGGTACCCCCTGCCTCTCAAGTATCCTAATTCCAGATTCCCAGAAGGAAAACAGGTGTTTAGCACAAACCATATTATTTGTTCAAAGAGTTTAGGCCATGCAAGTCACTCCTATCAATCAATATTGGGAAGTTCCCAATATCTTAGTTCCCAGATGTCAGCCAAGGGCTAACCTTGTCAATAGGCTTTCCAAAAGGTAGCAATGAGACCTTTATTAACTCCTTTCTGTACATCCTAATATTCAAAATTTGATTGAAAATATAACCAAAAAAGCACCAAATCTGTGGCCATTTATGTCAGGACCTAAAGTTCAGATAATCCCTTTTAGTTTAAAAATAGAAGAATACAGTGATGCTTCATTCCTTCTGGGATTTCATGAGATCATTACTCTGTAAAGTAGCTGAAGGGCAAATGGTTTAGCAGATTTTTCTCAGTTTGATAGATGTTGTTTTCATTGTTGATTTTCCAAGTTTATGCACTCATTGAAACAATATCACTTGCCTACAGCAGCGATTTTCAACCAGTGTGCCACAAGAAAATTTTAAAACATGCAGTGCTTCATTATTTAGTCAGGGGCACTGACCTTTTTTCCCTTAGATTATCAAATGTAAAAAATGATAACAGCCAACACAATAGCTGTCTGGTGTGAATGAATCAAAATTAGACCTTTTCTTTTTCAATAGATTGTCAAAATTGTATTTTTTGCTGTGCCACAGAATCTTGGTAATTTGTATGTATGTGCCATAAGATGAAAAAAAGTTGAAAATCGCTTCTTTAAAATATTGCATTCTGGCTTTTTGTTTTGTTTTATTTTTTGCTATTTTGAAAATAAGAGTTGTGTGTATCAATGTTATAGTTCACTTCACAGAAACTATAAAACCAAAATCACAGTTTTCCCCTCTTTTCTACACCTACTTTAGCTGTCAGGTATTTTCTTCTCTGGGGACCTGCAGCTTTCCACTGTGCTTCTATGACAGTGTATCCCATTGTAATGTAAAGGTTTATTATTATACATTTGCCTCCACACCCTCCAAAGCATGTCCTTCTCAAAACTCATGACTGGATCCACACTAGTACACTAAATACTACTAGCTGTTTAAGTGTGTTCAATGTGAACTCTCTACCTAACATCATCTATGTATCATCTATTATCTATCATCTTTATTTATCTGTCATCTACCTACCAAATATCTATCATATATCTATCTAATTTCTACTGAAGGGAAGTAATGGCTGATAGAATGAAAAACAGTTACTAGAAAAGCAAGAAATCAAACCTGCAAACCTAAAAAAAAAATGAGACAATATAATAGACAATGGACTAAATGAAATTATTAAATATATTCAGAATAACTTTTGTATTTCTGCATGATTTACTTTAAAAACTTTAAGAACATTTTCTTATTTGAAAATGATGATGATCTTTAGAAGAAGTTGATGTTAGGTTAATAGATTGCAAATATACTGGAAATGTTTGTACTGTAAAAACTCAGAGAAAGTAAAATAACTTTCTTAACCCCAACAACAACAACAACAACAACAACAACAACAAACTATAGCACAAATGATTCCTGAGTAAATTGTGGCTGGATAAAGTGGAGAGAAGGAAAGTGATTCTCTTCTCAAATTGGAAGACTGTTCTATCCACCAAGAGCCAGGAAATCTTATGTAAGTCCTCCTACAACAGCAGATATTTAGATTCCTACATGCCTTGGTATTTATGAGCAGCTGTAGCTAGCGGAGCTGTAGGAGAGTCCTACCTCCTGGAATTTTAGAATTTGCACAGATCTGTGCATAACAAACAATAACTGAAATAACCAAAGCTATGAAATAAACTGGATGAAACAGTTCTTAAAATTGGTACTTGAATCAAATCCAACCTGAGAGACTGAGTACTCTGCATTCATAAGGACAGCTTTCATATAAGGAAATGGCCACTTGATAAAACACTTAATTGAATGCACCAAAATAATGGATGTGACTGATGAGGAAAAAAATGGGACAATAAATTATCTATTTCCCTAAGCATTTTCTGGCTGAAAGCATTTATCAATACCTAAGATGAAACTTTTGTTGATAAATGTTAGAATTCCATTGTAATTATATTTTTATGTTCACTTAAAAATTAGTAGCCACTATTTTTTCCCAAAAAACTATACTACTACTGCCATCTGCCTAGATCCTACAGCCTTCCATTTATTCCCCAGCTTTTTGAGATAATTGACATATATAATGTGTAAGTTTAAAGTGTACAATGTGATGTATTATGAAATCATTATCATTGTACAATAGAGTTAGTTTAAATATTTATCACCTCAATTAATGACCTTTCTTTGTGTATGTGATGAGAATAATGAAGATCTATGCTTTTAGCAATTTTCAGGTATATAATATTGTTAACTGTATTCACCATGCTATATACATTAGATCCTCAAAATATATTCATCTCATACCTAGAAGTTTGTACCATTTTAGTGATATCTTTCCATTTCACCAACCCCACAATCCCTGACAACAACCATTTTACTTTTTGTTTCTATTCATTTGGCTCTTTTAGATTTCACGTATAGATGAAATCATAGTCTTTATCTTTCTCTGACTTACTTCACTAGCATGATGGCCTGAAAGTCTATTCATGTTGTCACATATGGCAAGACTTTATTCTTTCTTGTGGTTAAATAATATTTCATTGTGTGTGTATGTATATGACATTGTCTTTATTCATCTATCCATAGATAGATACATAGATTGCTCCCATGCCTTGGCTATTGTAAATAATGTTGCAGTAAGTATAGGTTGTAGATATCCCTTCAGGATAGTGATTTTATTTCCTTTCGATGTAAACCAAGGAGTAGAGTTGCTGGATCATACAGGAGTTATATTTTTAATATTTTGAGGAACCTCCATACCATCTTCATTGAAACTGTACAGACTGATGTTCCCACTGATAGTATATGAACATACTCTTTTTCTCCACATCCTTGCCAACACTTACCTCTGTCTTTTGATAATTGCCATGCTAACAGGTGTGAGTTGATATCTCATTGTGGTTTTAAGTTGCATTTTTATTATGCAACTTAATAATAAATGGTGGTGAGCTCATTTTTATAAACCTATTTTATCTTGGTGGCCTTTTAATTTCACTGACTGTTTCTTTTTATGTGTTTATGGTTTTTGGTTTCATGTAGTCCTGCTTCTTTATTTTTGCTTTTTGTACTTCTGTTTTAGTATCATGTATAAAAAATAGTTGTTAAGATCAAAGTCAGAGATGTTTATTCCTTATGTTTTGTTTTAGAAGTTTTATGGTTTCAGGTCTTACATGTAAGTCATTTTTCATTTTGAGTTTCTTTTCATCAGTGATATTAGATATGGATCCAAGTTCATTATTTTGTATATGGATACCCAGTTTTTCAATACCATTTATTAAATAGAATGATAGACTAACTTTTCCCTATTAAGTATTGTTCACTCCCTTTTCAAACATGAGTTGATATTTACTTTTTAATTTTATTGTTTATAAAAACATTTTATCCTCATCCAATGACATGCTTTTTTTCATTATTTTTAGAGAGAGGGGAAGGGAGAGAGAGAAACATTGATGCAAGAGAGAAGTATCGATTGGTTATTGCTTCTCATGCACTCCTGGACTGGGGATCAAACATACAATTTAGCTACATTCCCTAACTGGGAATCAAACCCACAACCTTTCTGTTACGGGATGAATGCTACAACCTACTGAGCCTCCCTGGCCAGGGCTTTGTTATCTTTCTAATCCTGTGAAAGCTAACTAGGAAAATATTGCATTTCCTTATTTATACAGTACTTTTATTTTTCTAAGGATTTTATTGTATATCTCCTTTTCAATTGCACAGTTTGTCTATATTATGTTGTTAATTATATCCAAGTGATATGTCACTATCACCTATGTTCATGAGTCCTCTTTACCTCCAGGTCTCCATCCATGTGCTCTTTGTCTTCTACAAAATATAATGATTGGCTTTTAGGTCTGATACAAAGCCATCACCCTGAGACCTCTACTGTTCTGTTTAAATGAAGTTCAAAATTTCCTAAAGCTCATATTTTCCACTTTGTTGTTTTGCTTCTTTTGATGTGGTACGTTTGCGAGCAATTAGCTAAACCAGAATGCTTCAGAGGTACATGCTTTTATTTCATGCATATTGAATATACATGTTTTGGTTTCTTCTTGTAACTAAATGGACTTAGAATTTAGGATTCAAATATATTTGTCCTGATCTTTAAAATAGTTTTTCCCTGTCTTCTAAAATACTATACTTTATATCAGAAAATCAATGTTAATTTTATTCTAATTTTTTTTCTAGAGGTTTTCTTTGTGCTTGAGGTGTTTCGTTTTATTCCTTGTGCTGGGCCATTTTAGCAAGTGAAGTGATTGCTGGTCTATTTGAGTGAAAGATTGAGATGGAAAAGGATCCCCCTGCTACTTTTTTTCATGCTTAAAAAATTTTTCTCTCAGAATTTTGGTATTTAAAAAACTGGTATCTAAAATAATTAGTGTGAAGAATCTGCTACTAGCAGATGCCATCAAGATAGTAGCTATAAAAAGGCTTTTAAAAATAGAAATGAAGAACTATGGCTATTAACATCACTATACAGAGTGAGCTGCCAGCTGCCCTGGTTAAATTTTGGATAGTTTATTCTTTCAATATACTATCTCATTTCATTAGGCAATGTAATGTCTTCTGAGGGGAGATGGTGTAGTCTCTGAGTGACAGTGAATAATTGGAAGAATTGTGAGCAATGACAAATATACAGCTTAAGTTTTAAGAATTGTTGATTACTTTTAGCATAATTAATAATGGTATTTTTAAATTTAACATTTTTCCTCATGTCTGTTATCAAATATTTGATTCTTCGTCAAAACCCAGTTGAGAGAATGCAGTAGTGATGTGTGAAAGTCCCACATTGTGTGAATTGAGAATCTGGAGTCTTAAACCACTCCCATTTTTCAGACTTTAAGTGAAAATAAAGTCCAAGAGAAAATAAAAATTTTAATATTTAATTCAAGTGACAAATTTATAGGATTTCTCTTTCAAATATATGTTGGTAACATAAACAAAATAACAATAATTAGCTAATACACAAAAGAGCCAATAAATTAACTAGTTAACAAAAAAGAAGAGGAAAGCCAGGAGAAAACATGAAACTTTCAATTGCATGCATTATCATTAATGTGTTTTGTGTACACAGAGTAGATTATTTGTCATTATAGAAGGCAAAGCTTCTATAGTGAAGGGTTTAAAATTCAAAGTTATAGTGATTTATGAATGCATTCAAGTTTTACATTTCTTCTCACTCTATAATGTGAATTTAAAAAATTATCACTTCTCTGTCTGTCAAGCCATATGATTATGTTGTGAATGAATCTTCCCTTTTAGATAGCGTTTTCCTGTTTAGTTCTTCAAAAATGTCTGGTAGTACAAATTTCACTTGGGAAAAAATTTGGTTTCTTATTGAAACTCTTACTTCATACTTAAAAGAGAATAAAAATAAAAACACCGATTAAGGAAATTAGGTGTTTAAAATATGTAAATGCAAATTGACACTGGGATACACTGACAAGTGCACAGAATTTTTATATGGTGTTTACTTAAGCTAATTGATTTTAACTAAATCTTTTAGGAATTTTTCACCTTTCAGTCTTCTTCACCTTGACTAATACCCACCATAAACCACATTTAAAAACATAAATGTCAGTATTATACTTGACCCAAGAATTTAAAAATATTAACGCTCATAGGAAATGCCGTTAAACACATTCTGTGCTCTATATTCTTACTTGACACCAATAATAATACTTGTTTTCTGTACTCCACAGAATACTTGAGCCATATAAAATAAAGTATATAAAAAATCCTTGAAAAGTGTAATGTACCACATACTATAAAGTATTTTTTTTATTTTTATTATGTTAGATTTCTGTTAACATTTTATGAGGTGAAACAATGAATGCTGTTATAAAAAGAAAGGCATATAAGATTCCTGATAGACTCTATCAAGAATAATAGAGATCCTCATAGTTTTGTCCTTGAATTCAAAAAGGACTAATATTACAAACCTCTCCAACCCCACACATCCACTGTCACTGGCCACCAAAAGTAAGTTGTCAGTGAAGTGTTGTTAATGCCTCTTTAGAAATATCTAGATATTTATTATGACTTCAGATCATTCCCTGACATGTGAGGTCAAGGGAAAACCACCTTAGTTTTCTTGGTTTCATTTCACCATAAAGACATATTTGAATGTACTGAAAATGCCTCATCAAGTTAGTGATTGTTTTAATAGCATTAATTGAAACCAAATTTACTTTTTTGCTATGTGTCCTAAAAACATATATATAAGATGTCCATAGTAGAACCTATTTGGCACATTAAATTAAGAGGACTTAAAAATTTTCCAAGCAATAATTAAAGTAATAAATTACTCTAAAAAGAGTATAATTATGGTATAAAATTTAAACAAAAGCTGTAACTTCATAACTTTGGTCAAAGTAAATTGACTCAATACTTTTAAGTACATCAAAATAACGGCCCCCTCTTTCTCCCTCCTTGTGATTAGATTCCTCTAGAGTCAATTTGTATTTGCCTTATTTCTCATTCATTACAACTTAAACTCATATTAATCATTCCAGCATACCGATATCCCAAATACTAGATTTCATATAGTCAGCATCAGCACATGTTAGTTGAATTGTATTTAGTAGATATATATCTGTAAACTTTAACAATGTGAAACTTATATGTTGAACCTTTTAGGTAAAGAATAAGGGAATACTGAGTCTCACGGCTGAAAGACATTATGCTCAACCTTGAGCTATGTGAAATTTCAAAAGTTCCCTGAAAATGACTACCAGCAAATCCATTTACTGCAACGACTCTCTTCATACATATAACTGTTTCAGTTGCTGACAGATGACATCTCATTTGTCTCAGGATAGTATAACAACACAGTGAAAATAACATCATTGGCATGATGTGGGGAAAAAAAGGTGAATGAATGTAGTTTGCCAGTTATTGAGTTGCAATGATGCTTCTGAGGCACTGATATTCAGGAAAGTGATGTCTACCTGTTTTTCAAAACCAGGGTTCATGGGCAAACCTATTCTCTTTATAGAGATTATGGTATATGTAATCCAATTTAATTATAGACCAAGAATAGTTTTCTATATAGTTGAGGCATTTCCATTAAAAGAATACTATTTTTTACTTTAAATCTTATAAATTGCAGTTAATATGCAATATTATATTAGCTCCAAGTATACATCCCAGTGATTAGAAAATATATAACTAAGCAATAGGTATGACTGTATTATTGCGTATATTCCCTATGCTGTACTTTATATCCAAGTGATTATTTTGTGCTTCTTAATCCCTTCATCTTTTGCACCCAGACCTATAATCCCCATCCTCTTTGACATCCATTATTCTCATTTCTGTATCTATGATTCTGTTTCATTTATTT
This sequence comes from Noctilio leporinus, assembly GCA_004026585.1. Classification (NCBI taxonomy): domain Eukaryota; kingdom Metazoa; phylum Chordata; class Mammalia; order Chiroptera; family Noctilionidae; genus Noctilio; species Noctilio leporinus. The sequence continues at coordinate 9,102 of PVIW01000446.1, read as the reverse complement.
GTTTTCTAGATTCCACATATAAGTGAGGTCAAATGGCGTTTGTCACTCCCCACGTGAACTATGTGTACCTTCCTGTTGTAGTTGAGTCTTGCTTTTGATGGCATCTCAATGGGAGGGATTTACTCCCAGGCCAATCACCTGCAAGGACTGGCTGCAAAGACTGGATGCAAATACCATGGAGGATCTGCTGTGTAGGAGCTTGCCCCTTGGAGGAGGATTTACTTCAGAGGGTCTCTGGGGCCTATGGAATTCACCCTTTGAGTGTGTTGTTCCTGGAGGTAGCTGAATGGTGTTTCAGTGCAACCTGAAGCCTTTCACTAGTTGCCTTGGCTCTGAGGCCTCCCAGCAGATGCAGGCAAAACTCAGGCACCACTTGTGCCCTACCTGGGCCATCAACTTCAGAGTGGTCTGCTACTTGGTCTGCCTTAGAGGTGCCTAAGTGGGGTCAAGCTGCAACCCAAGTCCAGTGCTGCTGGTGCCAGGCCTGGGGCCACTTAGGGAGAGGGCATGCTGAGGCCAGAAGCTGCTAACTTGAGGTATTTTAGGAAAGTGGGAAGCAGGAGCCAAGGCAGGCCATTTGCAGGGATGAGCACTGGAAACTGCTTGGGTGGGCCTGCACATTGGTTAGAGTGTTCAGGGAATCAGCAGGGTGGGGCAAACAGTGTTAGCCGGGTTGATGGAGACTCAGATATGGTGCCTACCTGCCAGCTCTGTGGGGAGAGGGCTAATTAGAGGAACAATGGCCTGTGCCAGTGCTTCTGCCTGGAAGAAAGCTGCCTCTCTAGCTTTTGTCCTGAGGCCAGACAATTCAGTTCCTCCCTATACGTCCCTGGTGCCTTTTAAGCTGCTGTCCCAGTGCTAGTGCGCAGAGCAAGTGAGTCTGTGTAGGTCCATGTGTGGGCCCTTCTAGAGGAAAACCTAGACTCCAGAAGCCTGTCTCACCCACCATAATCCCCACTGGTTTTTATAGACAGTTGTTATGGGGACTTTCCTTCCTGGCACTGGAACCTTGGCCTGAGGGGACTGGAGACACTTTGCTGTTCTGAAGAGGACCTGTACTACCAGATAGCCTTCTGGATTTTTATCTGCCACATGTACGTTAAGGATCTGCCTGTTCAGCATCTCTGGCCCTGCTACTAGTTTCAATGTGGCAGCTTCTCTATATCCTTATTTGTAGGACTTTTGTTCAGGTAGACTTCAAGAGGTTGTAAATGATAGGTTAGTCTGTATTTTAGTTGTAATTTTGATGTGGTTGTGGGAGGATTTGAGTACCATATTTACCTACGTTGCTATCTTGACCAGAAGTCAATATATACTTATGCTTTTGGGACACATTCCTGGTTTTCTTTTGCATAATCATTTCTGATGAATTGCCTATCAGCTCCACTTAGCAGTTCTTATCTTCCAGCTTCTACTTTGAAACTAAATATCCAGGAATAAGAAATCATGCTGTGACTCCAACTTGCTGCTTATGTCTCAAAATACCATTAATTATTAATAAATGTAGTAAATCAAATCATATATTTCATATAGATGGCATGATTGCTCATAATCCAGGTCTCTATTGCCATATTTTCAACTTGTTAGTGAATAATTCTTTTTCGTTGGATTATTTCTATTTCCTTTCCTTATAAGTAGTTTCTAAAACCTTTAATCTCTTATTTATTTATAATCCATTCAGTTCTGAAAGGATTTTGAAGCTGCTGAAAGAGGGATTTGAATGCAGAGAAATAGCCATTCATACAGGACTTGTTTGAACACCATGTTTGAACCTACCATAGCAAGTGACCATTACTGAAAAATATACATTTAATTACTATTTATTTATTCTGAAAATGTTTACTAAAAGCTTATCTGGAAGATGGTGAAACTTAGTAGCATGGCTAAAGACATTGTAGTAAAAATGACAGTCTTCTCAAGTCTGAATCCAGGTTCCAAAATTCCTTGCTATGTGTCATTTAACCTCTTTTGATAAAAAATCAGTTTACTTATGAGCAAAATGGGTATTATATTATGTCCTAACTCAGCATTTTATTTTTGTGGATGAAATGCACATAAACCTTACAAGTGAGTAAGAAGACAATAAGTACTTTTTGCACTGATGGTATACCTTATGTGAGTTGTATATACATTAAAATATTGTCAAAATACTGAACGTGAACAACAAGGTTGTTGAAATTATAGTCCAAAGAATTATAATTTGCAGGTAATACATAATGAATGAAACCGTGCTATTTAAACCACAGTTAATGAACCTTGTTTGAGTCTGTATTACATATTGGCCCCTGCATTTTTCAGATGAGGAAATGAAGAATTGATGTGATGTAAGCACTTCCTCAAGTTGGTAGAAAAATATGTAGCAAGATTACAGCCTAGTTTTCTTTAGAGACCTCTGAGCTACTTCACAGAATAACCACTTTCTGTAAACTCTGCATAAACCATTGGGTACATCATGGTAACAACTTTTCTTTCCAAAGCTCAAGGTTAGCATTTTTTAAACCAAGGAAGGAGAATGCAGTGCACTCCTGAAAGAGTAAGATACTGGGTCCTCGATCTACCGTGGCACTTTGTGAACCTTAGCTTGTCATTTAGCTTCTTTGGATTTTTTATAATTAAACAAACAAAAAAAGCTATAATGAAAAAAGACCTAGATGAAATGATTTCTATATTTCATAAAATATCTCCAATATTCCATTAAGATATGTGGTATAGCAAACCATATTGGCCTCAGTGATGGTAGTATGACGGTCTTATTTGAAATCAAATGCTTTTAAATACAGTATTTGTTTATACTGTCAAAAGACTTATGCCCTGGCTGGTGTAGCTCAGTGGATTGAGCGCTGGCCTGAGAACCAAGGGGTCACAGTTTGATTTTCAGTCAGGGCACATGCCTGGATTTTGGGCTAGAGGCAACCACATATAGATATTTCTCACTCTCTCTTTCTCCTTCCCTTCTCTCTGTCTGAAAAATGAATAAATAAAATCTTTAAAAAAGACTTAACCTATCACTAGAAGATATTTGAACTGCTTTTTCTTCTTTAATTTTATTTATTATTTTTAGAGAGGAGAAGGGAGAGAGGCAGAGAGGGAGAGAGACATCAATGTATGGTTGCCTTTCACCTGCCTCCAGCTACAGAGCTGGCTGGAGACCTGGCTTACAACCTGGTTATGTGCCCTGGCTGGGAATCGAACCAGTGACCCTTAGATTCACAGGCCAGCACCTTATCCACTGTGCCACCTGCTGGGGCCTGAACTTCTTTCTCTTTTTGTCATTGCTATACAACACTGTCATTGTATGTAGCTTCCAATGACGCCAGTATATATTACTTATGTACATCAAAGTTGTTAATGTTTTATATTACTAAATATTCCTTAAATAGATCATCAGAATCAAAGTGACTTGTCAAGTTCATTTTAAATATTATTTTAGTACATTAATTTTCTCAGTATAACAATTTCACAAGTGAAAACAGTTGTTCCTGTACAAAGTTTAATATTCATTTGTATGAAAAACAAACTATTCTCATGTGCTTTCTTTGCTTATGATGTATTCCTACAGAATTTATCTATAATTTAGTTGTGTTGCCATATTTGAAATTGCCTAAACATATGACTTTGCCGTCAGCTTTAGAAAAGTTTTCTGAACTCTACCAAAATTTATTTGTAAAAATAAATTGGTTTTATATTCAAGGCATTGAAAGCATTTCAAAAATAAATATATGAGATTCAGTTAAAGAAAATCAAAGATTAATAAGTCAATAAATACAGAATATGTACACATCTCAGAGAAGTTGAGGGTAGGTTTTAGTATCATGTAGCACTAGCCTAAAAAGTATCTCTCTTGAGCCCTGGCTGGTGGCACAGTGGATAAGGCACCAGCCTGCAAACCCAAAGGTCACTGGTTCAATTCCCAGCTAGGGCACATAACCAGGTTGCAAGCCAGGTCTCCAGCCAGCTCTGTAGCTGGAGGCAGGTGAAAGGCAACCATACATTGATGTCTCTCTCTCCCTCTCTGCCTCTCTCCCTTCCCCTATCTCTAAAAACAATAAATAAAATCTTTAAAAATAAAAAAAGTATGCCTCTTGTTATATTTAGACTGCTTTGTGGCCTCAGTCTACACCATTCTGCAATATGGATTATATAGTGACAATATTGACTCATTCCCCAAACTCAGTACCTCTCTTGTCTCTTTGTAATAGCCCATGATTTTATCTTGCAATTCTGTCTCCTTTGGCTGCTACTGAGTACAAGAATGACAGCCAATAGTATAGCACTATACTGGTCCTGGGTCCTTCACTGCTATTGTAAATAATAGGATTTATAAATACAGTAGGTCCACCAATAAGTCCTTCTGTTCAAAGTTGTTTCATTATAACATTGATGACAAAAAAATAATTGATTCCTAGCTGGGGCCACTGTCTATGGGGAATCTATACATTCTGTGTCTGCATGGGTTTTCTCTGGGTGCTCTAGTTCCTTCCCACATCCCAAGAATGTGCACATGAGGAGAATGGTAGTGTCTGAGTTGTCCCAGGCTGAGTGAGTGTGGGTGTGAGTGGCCCTGTGGTAGGAGGGCATCGTGTCCACTGTGTCCAAGATGAGTTCTGGCTGGTACCCTGAGCTGCCTACAGAGAGTCTGGCCACCTGCCACCCTTAACTACATAAGAGAGTTGGAAAAGGCTTTCCTTACTTGTTTTTACTTATCTTTAAATGTCTCTATAACTCACATTTATTTCAATCCTTAATATTAGAAGTGTTTTTGGATTTTTGCTTATAAGTGTGTCAATGTTTATGTGATCAGAAATATGTCAAGAATCTGTTGATAATTAAGTGAGGTCTTACAGGTAATGTATATATTTTAAAAAACTTAGAAAATGTTTTCAGTGGCATTGACGACATCATGCTGTCATAGTGCTGATGGTGGAAGCATTGGTGGTGGAAATTGCCACATTGATGGTGTTTATGCAAAAGTGTCACCAGGTTGTGTGGCAATGCCACTACCGATGGCGGAAAGAGCAGGGTGTTAAATGTGTTGTTCGTGGGCTTTGTTGCCCTATCCTAAGACAACAATATCCCCAGCTTGAGCATTAGCAGCTTTGTCTTAGAAATTGGCCATGGAACAAATGCTCTGACTGTCATGAGGAGCGATGGTGTTGCCTTGATGGTCAGTGGTAAAGAAAAGCCTCCCTGTTTTACAAGGAGCAAAAGCAAGCGTTATCCACAGGGAGGCCAGAATTGACACAGAAGACAATTATAAGTACTTCACATATTGAAGAGATCTATATCTTGGTGGACTATTAGGAGACTTCTGAAGGATTTCAGTGATACTTGGAAGGAAATTGTGGGGAAGCTGAAGTCCCCACCAAAAAGCGAATGTTAAGATTCTATTTTAATCCTGAGATAAATGAGGTCTGACATTCGCATTGATTGCAGCATTTGAAGTGGCGCTATTCTCATAGGGTTAGGAGAATCACTACTAATAAATCACAGAGTCTGAAATCTCTATAAAACTGGGAATATCTTCTGAGTTTAGGGTGTGGAAAAGAACACCCCTTTCTCCACTCACCACCGCTTCTCATTGATCTTTCTCTCTCTGTGTCTTTCTCCTTCTCCTGTCCCTTCCTTCTCTCTCCCTTCCTCTCCCTGCCTCTCTTTTCCTGCAAAGTTTTAATAAGCTTCTCCAGAGCTGCAGCAGAAACTGCGAGAGACAATGCTCTAATGGGTTACAGCTGAAGCATCAAAGATGTAAAATGTGATTTGGTCGGTAGAAGAGAAAATTCCATTTGTTCTACACAATAGGACAGATAGCAGAATTCAAAGCAAATGAAAGTAAATTTCAATGTAATATGAAGAACTTTATCATTATACAATTTTCTGGAAAACAAAATAGTAACTTTATGTGATTAATTTCCTGATCAGTGGAGCTTCTCAGAGACCAATCACTAATGGTATTTAAGAAGATTTAAATCCCAGAAGAGTACGTGTCCTTAGATTCTATTTTTATAGGAAATCATTATCTATATCACATACAAATTGATCCTATAATAACCTCCTGCCATGGATATTGGATAAATTAGGAGTATATATTTATTTCATACATTTTTATATTCCAATGGTATAATAAGCTCCATATTGCTTTTTTCTTTTTTACTACATGAAGCCCTTTATTTCTTAGAAATTGAACACCTTTAAACATAATCATTCTTTTTTCTGATTCTTCAGAGAAAAGTAAGCTGTAGGTGGAGGTAAAATCTAATTGCACTTTTCCAAATATACTTAACTGCACATGCATATTTTTCTTCCTTTGAAAACTCCCCCAACGGAAGGAAAACAGAGCATCTGAGAGGAACATGAGATAAGCTAAGAAGCACTGCAGCATTACAAGATAACATCAAATGAACTGATAAACCAATTCAGGGAAAATCTCAAACTCTGAAAGTCATAGATGTAGAGTTGCCAGATTGCAAAAACACACCATATCTTTCTTATTTGGGGAAGACTAGAATACTTTTTCTCCTATGATTATACCACATAGCTTTAGGAAAAATGAAAGCTGTTGTTCCTTACGTACCTCTTATATTGCTATAATACATCCATTTTTCTGAGTTCCTTTGGATACAAAATAAATTTTACATATTATTTATTTTATGTACAAGATAAGAGAGCCTTATAATAGGAAAGTGGAAAATTTATCAAAAAAACATGTAAGTATGATGGAACATATTTTTACTTACTGACTCAAAGCTTTCATTGTTCGAAGGTACAACAATGTAAGATTCTTAGATATTTTTAAAGTTTCTTTGAAGGGGTTTTCATAATTTTAACTGTATTTAATTTAATTTTATAAGAAAATAAGTGATTACAGTTATTATTATTATTTTTTGCTTTACATTAATATTATTTCTGGTTTCTGACATGCCTTTGTGTAGATTTGGGAGTATTATAAAAAAGAGGACTATGCCAAGAAACTAGGAAAATAGGATTAAATGTTCTTTGAAGAATAAAAACTCAACATCTATGAGAGGAGTACCATTGTCTTTAAATACTAACACTCTAAGACGCAAATGCAGAGGGTTATTAGGTTGTGTTATACTAGAGGTACCATTGAACATCACAATGGAGATCAATTTTATACTTGAAGCAATGACAAGGATTAAAATAATCTGCTAAACCTCACAGAGGTTGCCGCACACACACAGACAATAGGTCTTCTAGATGATACACAGATTTATAGCATCAGGCTTGGAAAGTCCCATGGAGGGAGAATCAAGGAGAAAGAAAATGAAGGTAGCCAGCTCATATGTAATGTACTGATGAGAAACAAACTCTTCTAGTCAGTGGTGTGATCTCTTAAATGAGACTCAAATCTCTTAAGATTTGTGATGTGAGAAGCTGCTTAGGGAAAGAAAGCAGCGATCCAGAAGCAGATATTCCAGGAAAAAAAAAGGATGTCATACAATAATGAGACCCATATGAATGGACCCAGATTGACATAAATGACCTTACCTAAACTTAATACAACTTCATCTCCAGAGCTCCTCAGTTGCCCAGTTATGTTTAATTCCTGGGATTTCCTTGCAAAGCACCTGGAGAGAACACAGCAGACCCCAGCCTGAGCCAGAGGCCTGGAGCACCGTCCTAGCATGGGAGTCACCCACTGGACCCCAGTGTTGCTCCTGGGACTGGGTCTGGGCAGGGGCAGGGGGAATCCTGTCTCCAGCAGTAAGCTGTCCATGTTGGACCTAGGAAATCACCCAAAATGCTCTGTTTGTCACCAAGGAGAAAGGTATGACTAACATGCTGTCCAACCTTTGCTGAGGACAGAGCACATGTGGGTAGATGAAGGGATTGATCAGAGAGCGTTGAGCAAGGCTGGCCCAGCTGTGGTAGTGGCTGTCAGATGAGATCAGAGGGGCAGTTCCCAAAGTCTTGCCTCCTGAGAAAGAGTCTGCACATTTCTAGAGGCTGCATTATAGAGTGGTGAGCTGAGGCTGTCACTAATAGATTAAAAAATGCTCATCAACCAGGCTAGAAAAACACTGAACTGTATTTTCTTTTGATAGATTCTGAAAAAATATTTTAAAACTGTTGTCATCTGAGGAGAATATCAATGAATATACAGCAAAAAATGCAGGGAAAAAGAACTATTATAATTATAAAATTATAATTTTACCAGACAAGTAAAGTTTACATTTAAAAATAAAATTTTGACATCGATTACTTATCAGCTTTTAAAAATATGTAATACTTAGGGTGTTATTTCCTCATTCTAAATAAACATTCATTTTACTTCATGTCAAATTTTATGTTGATGATTTTATATTCTTAAAATAAGTGTCCTCAAATGGCGTAAGTTTTCAGAGCCTACAACATGTAAATCTGTTCTGAAATTTGGATAAATTGTTGGCCCCCAAGGTCCAATGTTGAAAACATGTTGCAAGGGTAATTTTGGATTATGGTTAAAACTCCCACTGGAGAACACTGAGCACCTCTGACTCCCACACATACCTCAGGCAATAAATGCCTGTTACCAAATCCCCTCCATTCAGTCCAACCACCCTCCCCCGAAGTCAGTGTGACAAGTCAGAATGACCTCACAGATTTCAAAAACACCCTGTTGGAGAACTAAACCAAAGTAACAGGTTGCTATTCACCAACAGTTCCTCTGGAGTAGCAATTGGAGATAGATCTTAAAGCTCACTGATTTGGGGTGTGAATACATATGTATAGTGAATGGCATATTAGTTACAATAGACGATGGCTTTGGAAATTCTCACTTTTTTTGTATTGGAATAAAGAGATTGTTTAAACCATAAATCAGCACATTATGACCAGAGGAATCCAGCTCTAAGGTTTGTTTTGTGAGGCCTGAAGGCTAAGCATGGTTGTTTTTTTTTTTTTTAAAGATTTTATTTCATTATTTCTAGAAAGAGGGGAAGGGAGAGAGGCAGAGAAGGAGAGAGACATCGATGTATGGTTGCCTTTCACCTGACTCCAGCCACAGATCTGACTGGAGACCTGGTTTGCAACCTTGTTATGTGCCCTGGCTGGGGAATCGAACCTGCAACCTTTGGGTTCGCAGGCCGGCGCCTTACCCACTGT
>PVIW01000445.1:470751-503063 GCA_004026585.1 Noctilio leporinus | reverse complement strand
TTTGGGGGGAAAGGGTGGGTGGGGAGGGGGAGAGAGGGGAGTAAAAAAGGGATGGATGTAATACAACAACAATAAAATTAAAAAAAAAAAAAAAAACTACATTCCCTTCCAACTCTAACTGTAAACTGCGAATCATTCCCTTATTTGATACCTTCTTATAGTTTCTTGCTAAAGCAGCAAGTAATGGGGGACTCAAATATTGGAAAATTTTAGTTTCAGGTAACAGCTACTAAGCTTAGTAATCAATATATGTAAAAAGCTGTTGTTTCAGAACTAGTGATATGAACTAACCCACCTTGAGTCCACGTAACCATAAGCAGTTCCATCTTTGTGCCTCAGGAGGACCGCAAGTCATCAAGATGGTATCTGAGCCTTGTCCTCCAGGGTGAGATGACCACAAACCTCCGCCCAGGTGCCCAGGGTGCAAAGGAAAGAATGCTGCAGCTTTTATCTGACTTTTTCCCTGAATTCCAAACCCCTTACCTACACTTTTCTTTTCCTCACAAAAAGGGTCAGCTTATAATGGTATCATGGAATTGAACATGGTCTGTTAGGATACAACACCTCACACATCCCCACACCCCATCTTCTCAGATGGCCCAGCAACTGAATAAAGCACCCACAAAGGTTTAATTCCCGTCTCTCTCTGTCTCTGATCATTGGGTCTGGGAGGTGACAGGCAGCACAGCAGGGTCACTGGCTTTTTTGGTTTCACAAGGAGCAGCAGATTCCTTTCTACAGTCATTCTAACCACTTCTCAGGAAGTACAAACTGGCTAGCGACATTGACTGTTTTCTAAGTTATCATAGGTGACAATTTCACCAAATGTTTCACCAACAGCACAGTCACCAGTTTTCTAGCCTACTGTTTGTTGACCAACTAACTATTCAACCAGTGCCATGCATTTTAGCTTTTTATTATGGTAACACCCCACTTCAGGTACCAATTTGGGCATTAAATAAAGGAAGGGGTAAGTTCTTACAATGAACTGATATCAAATACAGTGGCTGAAACAAAATAGAAGTTCATCCTCTCTCTTGAAAAAGTACAGAGCTAGGCAGGTGGCTAGGAAGAGGGTGAGTAGCAGAGAGAGGGTGGGGAGGAGGGAGGGAGTAGTAGTCGTTTCTGCTTCAACAGTGTCATCCAGGGACCGAGGCTGATGAGAGATGCCTCTGCTAGGCTCATCACAGGACTTCCATCTGTGCTTTCAAGACAGGTAGTTGCCATCATAGTTGTTGCTGCTTTCCAGTTAGCAAGAAGGGGCAGTGGGATGGGGAGATGAATGGATAAGCACCTAATCTTCAAGTACATAAACGAGAAGTTACACCTATCACTTTTGTTCACATTTAACTGACCCAAACCTAATCACACAGCCATACCTACAGGCAGGGGAAGAGGGAACTCCAAGTACAGGGCCATGTCCCTGCCTGACCAGAGGGATTCCGATACTAAAAGACGGGAAAGCTAGATGTTGCACACGGATTAGCAGTCTGTACCACACCTCACACAACCCATTCGCACGCAATAGTTACCAGAGTTTTTTAAAGCATATTTCAGTTTGCGGCACTCTCCTTACAAAACATTCCCTGGCTTCTTATCCAATTAGCATTAAAACCAAAGTCATCACAAGGGTTTACAATCCTCATGCAGTCTGCCCGTCTCATTACTCTCCCACCTCATCCCCGAACACTCTTCCTTAAGAGTGAAGACCGAAAGACTAACGGTAAAACTATGAAGTTAAAGAAAGTAGAAGTAGAATAATACATTTGTGACTGAATGATGAAAGACCTCAAAAGTATAAACAACATGGGGAAATTATGATGGAATTGACTCCATCAAAATTAAGGACTTGTTATTCAACAAAGGTTACTACGGGCAAAAGACTGGAAAGATATGTGTGCAACATTTAAAAGGGGGGGGGGTGTTTAATATCTATGTATGCAAAAAAAGCTGTAAAAATAACAACAAAAAGACAGGAAATGCAACAGAAAGTTTAGTAGGAGACAAAGTAGACAATTCACAGGTAGTAAAATTAAAATTGTCAGATATCTAAGTATAGGATGCCCCATTACATTTTAATGAAAATAAACAGTGAAAATCTTATAGTTTAAGTATGTACTAACTACTACAAGTATATATTTGTTCTAAAAATGTATTTGTTATTTATGTGAAATTCAACAGTCCTGTATTTTTATTTGCTAAATATGGCAACCTAAGTGAAATCCATATGGCTAACAAGTGAGGAGAAGCCCAGCCTCACTAGTAATCAAAGATGCAAAGCAGATACACCATACACCAAGGCTGTGGGTTCGATACCAATCAGAGTACAAAGAAGAATCAACCAATGAGTGCATAACTAAGTTGAACAAAGAGATGTTTCTCTCCCTCTCTCTCTATAAATTAAAAACATTGCTTTTTGTAAAATTATAGCATACTATTTTCTATCCATTATATTAGCAAAGACTAGGAATTAAGGCTTTTTTTTTTTTTTTTTTGAATTAAGCTTTTATTGAAAAGCACAAAAACCCTCTTTTTTTCATTTTACTATGAAAGATCACCTAATCTAAGATTCTTTTTTGATCAGGTCACTAGGCAATAAAAGCCTAACTATTCACTGCATATGTACACAGAAAAAACACATTTCAAATCCATTGATACTATAGATAGATAACACAGACATAATCCCAGTAATCATAACCAGGCATCAAAGATAACTTTTTCCTATAATATTTAAGTATAAATCTATAAAATTTAGATGATGAGGATAAATACATTTGAGCATCATTTAGTAAACAAAAGCTTTTTTTTTTAAGAGTTTGTGAAGAATTATTATTAATTCTTCTTTTTACTTTATTTTTTAATTTTTTTATTTCATTATTTTTAGAAAGAGGGGAAGGGAGAGAGGCAGAGAGGGAGACAGACATCAGTGTATGGTTGTGTTTCACCTGCCTCCAGCCACAGACCTGACTGGAGACCTGGTTTGCAACCTGGTTATGTGCCCTGGCTAGGGAATCGAACCTGCGACCTTTGGGTTCGCAGGCTGGCGCCTTAACCACTGTGCTACCAGCCAGGGGACAACAGCTTTTTAATAAACAATATCATAATATTAGTTTTAATACTGGATTAAGATTAATCATAGCAAGTTAGGAATTTGAACTGCAAACAGAAACAGGAATCAGGTTTCATATTTTCAAAGAGCTTTTACATAAAAATGCTTTATCTAAATACCTAATAAAGCTTTATCACTGGATAATACCTATCTGGAAGGCAGAGAGGTTAAGACACAAAAGTTGTAGATTAAGGAAGAAAGTAGAAGCTGCATATACACAGTACAGCACCCATTCTTTTAAAATATCAACACTTATGACAAATAAAAATACTGTGTGTATGGTATTTTACATGATTATCTCAATACAAAAAATAAAGTACACCAAAAACTTATTTTGCCTTCTCTAACTTCAAATATAAAGAATGCCCTCTGAACTTATTTATTTTAACATCTCCATATGAAAATATTTTAAAAACTAATGTATTACTTCAAGAGGTTAATTTAGAAAAATATCTACTTTTTGTTATGATTCTGGTAAAAGGTCATAAACAGCTTTTTATTTCATTGTGAATAAAGTATTCTAAAATAAATATTAAACCAAAATTCTTTATATCATGGTATTTTGATAATAACAACTGTGGTAAAATGACTTACAGACACTAAAGTGATTTAGCTTACGTTACATAAGAGACATGCTATATAATCATTAAACCTTCTAAAAAGTTCATAAAAATAATTGCTAGCTAACTTTCAAAAACTAATCACTTCTAGATGATCTCTAACAACAGCAAAAACCCCCAAATTTTTGATAATTCAGCATTCATCAAAATTAATTTTGGCAGGCATGTTATATGACACTCCCACAAAAGAGAAAAATAGGAATAAAAGTAACACAGCTTTCACCCTAATATTTAACACATTAAATTTTCATAAATAATGTTACCACCTTTTTAACTACATATAAAAATGTTTGCTGCAAACTGGGTCCCAAATATTATATAACCCTGAGATTGACAGACAATAAATGATATTCACTGCACTTATTTTTTTATCTTAAGCAAAATCAAATGTATTATATTAGCACAACTGTCAACATAAATGTGTGACATAAATGTGAAAAATAAAAAGTACCTATTCTCCAAGTTCAATAAAGGAAAAGATTATTCTTTGGCTCTTGTCCCAAACTGGGAACAAGTAACCACAGAACTGATTTTTAAATATGCCCCAATCAATCAAGCTTTAAACTCTACTCAACCTTTCCACTTAAGTGCACAGCTAAGAAAACCAGCCAGTTAGGAACTGTCCCTCTTCTGTACCCTTCATCCGCAAAGCCAGCCTGTCCTTTCCAAGTTTAAAATCGGCCAATCCTTAAATGGCCTCAGTTTTGAAATAAAGCCAATCCTAAACCTCAAAATCCTATCTAGGCGCATCACTCCCTATTTGGGGGCTATATTCTGCAAACATAGATCTTCCTGCTTACCAAGTATGAAATTCAGCTTTGTTTCAGCCATGCTTAAGTAATGAACTCTTCCCTCAGTAGTGCAATAAATATTACGGTTATTTGGATATTAGCATTTTTCTTCATACAGGTGTAAACCATAATATCTAAATCATACTACTATCTGTTTTGGGGTCCTAAAATGGAGTCAAGATGTCATTAGAGACATCCGACTTACCCATGTCCGCACCCAGATGAGGTTCAGATATTTGTACTTTCGTGCTCGCCTTAGAAGTCTGTCCTGAAACTTGCCACATCAATGCTGACCTCAGAGTTTCCTTACCTGGATCGTGCCAATCCTCTTTCAACTAGCCATCAACCTGTGTAGGTAACCAACGGAAAAACTGCTTTTGTTTCAGCTTGTAGCTTTTGCCTTTTTTGTTCTCTCCAGAGCTCAACTGGGGTTGTTACTTGGATCTGTGTCTTTTAGACTACAGTACAACACTCAAATAAAGGCTTTTTATTCTTTATTACAACTTAGGTATTTTTGGTTGACAGAGGTAAAAAAAAAAAAGTCTGTTACAATAATTCAGTTTTATGTAAACTTGGGAAACTTCACCTTCTAAGTCTAATTATAATCTTTCTTGCCCAATCATCATTGTACTAATAAAGGGTCTCTTACCTTCTCCTCTCAATCCCAGACCCATAATTTCATTGGTCCAAATCCAGGCAAAGGGTGTATTACGTGAAACATTAAAATTTCCAATTACATCAAGAATGGAATATCATCAAATACCTTCAAACAAAATAATAACTGATAAAATATTTAAGTAGATATTCTTTTTGATCTAATGAAAATGACAGTGTGGCTTAGTTTTGTAACATCTGAACATCTAAATTCTAAATCCTATCTTTCAAATTGATTTGGGTAAATTGATAGTCTCTTCTTAAATTTTCCAACACAGAAAATCAAGTGACAATTACTCCAACCACCTCACAAAAATGAGGTATTCAAAGCAAGATGAAACATTTCTAAATGTTTCAGAAAAGAACATAAAAACCATTTTGTTATGATTTTATTTGTTATTCAAGCCAAGTCAGTCTGAGGTTAACATCAACATAAAAAGGGAAACTGACTCAAAACTGACATAAAAAATGGCTAAAGAGAGTAATTGGAAGTGGGAGCCCTACCCAAATATAAATCCCTCTATCAGATTAGCAAAGTAATTCACTGGGTGGGGGGCCTCACCCAAGTATGTATACTCAAATACAGCCAGGAGCCATCATCTCCTTGGACTGCTTTTGGACTTAGTCTTCTCAAAAAATGAATTTGAAATAGTACATAGTGTTACCTTATAGCTTATTAAAACTCAGTGAAGTTGCTACTCAAGTCCAATCACAGTATCACTGAGACAAGGAGTTGAGAAGAGAAATCTGTACAAACAAATCTTGTTAAACCAACCCTTATCTTCCCAGTTACTTCCTAGTTACTCTAGCTCAAACCCCTCTCTCTGTCTTTTCTGTTTTCAAAAATCTATTCATTGTCAAAAGTGTAACATTTAGAGAAGAACTAACTCCTATCCTTCTTAACCTATTCCAAAAAATCCAAGAGGGAAGACTCCCAAACTCTTTCCATGAGGCCAATATTATTCTAATCCCAAAACCAGGTCAAGATACAACTAAGAAAGAAAACTATAGGCCAATATCTCTGATGAACATAGATGCTAAGGTTCTCAACAAAATATTGGTCAACCAGATCCAGCAATACATTAAAAAGATCATACACCATGATCAAGTGGGTTTCATCCCAGGGGTGTAAGGATGGTACAACATTCACAAATCAGTAAATGTAATATACCATATCAACAAAATCACAGACAAAAACCCTATGATCATATCAATAGATGCTGAAAAGGCACTTGATAAAGTACAGCAACCATTTATGATAAAAATACTCAGAAAAATAGGAATAGAGGTAGCATACCTCAACATAATAACAGCCATATATGAGAAACCTGAAGCCAATCTCATACTCAATGGGCAAAAACTGAAAGTTTTCCCCCTAAGATCAAGAACAAGACAAGGCTGTCCACTTTCTCCACTTCTGTTCAGCATCATTTTGGAAGTTCTAGCCATAGCTATCAGAGAAGAAAAAGGAATCAAAGGTAACCAAATTGGAAAAGAGGAAGTCAAGCTGTCATTATTTGCAGGTGCTATGATAGTATACATACAAAATCTGATAGGCTCCACCAAAAACCTACTCAACCTAATAAGCCAATTAAGCAAAATAGCTGGATATAAAGTCAATATTCAGAAATCAAAAGCATTTTTGTATACCAATGATGAAACATCAGAGGTAGAACCTAGAAAACAAATCCCATTTACCAAAGCAACAAGAAAAATAAAGTGCTTAGGAATAAACTTAACCAAGGAGGTAAAAGATCTGTACTCAGAAAACTACAGAACATTGAAAAAAAAATTAAGGAAGATACAAATAAATGGAAACACATACCATGTTCATGGATGGGAAGAAGTGACATCATTAAAATGTCCATACTACTAAAATAATCTATAAATTCAATGCAATCCCAATTAAAATACCAATGACATACTTCACAAAAATAGAAAAAAATTCTTCAAGAATTTATATGGAGCCAAAAATGCCCACGAATAGCCACAGCAATCTTGAGAAAGAAGAACAAGGTAGGAGGAATCACAGTACCAGACATCAAACAATACTACAAGGCCACTGTCATCAAAACAGCCTGGTACTGGCATAAGAATAGACATACAGATCAATGGAACAGAATAGAGGGCCCAGAAATAAACCCAGGACTCTATGGTCAATTAATATTTGACAAAGGGGGAAGGAACATAAAATGGAGTAAAAAAAACAGTCTCTTCAACAAGTGATATTGAGAGAACAGGACAGCAATATGCAAAAAGATAAAACTAGATCACCAACTTACACCATACACCAGAAGAAACTCAAGATGGATAAAGGACTTAAACATAAGCAGTGCCACCATCAAGGTCCTGGAGAAAAATATAGACAGTAAAAGTTTAGATATCCTATGCAGAAATATGTTTACTGACCAAGGGCAAAGGAAATAAAAGAACAAATCAACAAATGTGACTATATCAAATTGAAAAGTTTCTGTTCAGCTAAAGAAAACACCAGCAAAATTCAAAGGGAACCAACTGTATGGGAAAACATATTTGCCAATGATACCTCAGACAAGGGTTTGATATCCAAAATATATAAAGAACTAACGCGACTCAACACCAGGGAGACAGACAGCCCAATTCAAAAATAAGCAAAAGACCTGAACAGGTAATTCACACTGAGGGAGACATACAAAGGACTCAAAGGCATCTGAAAGAATGCTCAACATCACTAGCCATCAGAGAGATGCAAATTAAAACCACAATAAGATACCACCTCACATCTGTCAGAATGGTAATCATCAACAAATCAACAAACAAGTGTTGGTGAGGATGTGGGGCAAAGGGAACCCTCATACACTGTTGGTGGGAATGTAGGCTGGTGCAGCCACTATGGAAAACAGTATGGAGTTTCCTTAAAAAACTAAAAATGGAACTGCTCTTTGATGCAGCAATTCCACTACTAGGAATATACCTGAAGAACCCTGAAACACCAATTCATAAGAACCTATGTACCCCTATGTTCATAGCAGTGCTATTTACAACAGCCAAGTGCTGGAAACAGCCTAAGTGCCCATCAGTGGATGAATGGATCAAAAAATTTGGTACATTTACACAAGGGAATACTACACAGCAGAAAGAAAGAAGGAACTCCTACCCTTTGCAACAACATGGATGGAACTGGAGAGTATTACACTTCATGAAATAAGCCAGTCAGTGAAAGACAAATACCATATGATCTCACCCATTACAGGACAATAATGAACAAAACAAACGAATAAGCAAAACAGAACCATTCCATGAATACAATGAACAGACTTTCAGTGGGCAGAGGGGAGGGGTGAGATGTGAGGTGAGAGGAGGAGGCAAAGAAGGGGAGCAGTTTAGTCAAGAAACTAGTATGGAAGAACCATGGACATGGACAACAAGTGGGATTGACTTTGTGAGGGAGTGGATGGGTGGGGAAGGGGATAGAGGGGAGGAAAAAGGGGATGGATGTAATACAACAACAATAAAATTAAATTTTAAAAAAAGTGTATAAAAGCTTCATGCTCTGATCACTTCTTCGAGACTTCATTCTCTTGTGAATGCTACCATGTACATGTCAAAGTTTAATAAAATGTGTTCTTCTCCTGTTAACCTGTCTTACATCAGCTTAATTCTTAGGTCCAGGCAGCAACACAAAGAGGGTAGAAGAGAAGTGTCCTTTCCATACAGTGTCAAGAAACCTACTTAGTTAGGTTAGACAGATCCAGTGAATTTATCCAGAAATGGTCAAATTTATTTATTAGAAAAGACTAACTGGAGAAGCAGTATAGGCTTAGAGAAAATAGTCAAAATTACATGAGTTGGGTGACCCTGAGTAAGTTACCTAATACCTCTGATCCAGTTTCCTCATCTATAAAATGGCAATAATAAGCCATTTGACAGTATTGTCAGGAAGACTAAGACTGTAGTAACTGTAAACTTTAAAAATGTTCTAATCAAGACCTCTGAGTCCTAGATTTGTTTTTGTCACTAATATACTGTAATTATTTTACATATATATATATATATATATATATATATATATATATATCATGTCATTTGATCTAGGTTTATTTCCTCATCTATCAAATGAGGATAATGCATACCCTACACATTTCTGGGATGTATGATAATCACACATGAACATTAACATGAAAAGTATTTTTGAATGATGTAAACCATGTAACTATAAAATAATGTAATTCAATACAATATGTACAAAAATGCAGGAGATTCAAACTAACAAACCTGTTACCACCCAGGATTATATTATGTCCAAATGAAATTAATTTCACTAAGAAAAAAATTTCATAGTTAAAAACAAAACAAAAACTAGATACACCAGCAACCAAAAATACTCAAGGCTATTAGCTACAAAAATTATTTTCCATGCAATGAATGAGCCAAACTAGATCAGCTCTCCAACAAACTAAAAACAGTTCGACACAATCTTGTATCCGAGTCAGTGTTTGCTACTTACCACCACCATCTCAATTTCTAAAGGAGGAAGGTGAGGGAAAGGGAGAGGAGCGGAGGGAGTTATATATTGCAGGGTTTCTTAACATCAGCAGTACACACATTTTGAATTAGGTAAGCTTTTGTTGTTGAGGTTGTCCTGTGCATTATAGAATTATTTAGAAGCATCCCTGGCCCCCACCAACTTGATGATAAGAGCAATGCTCCCACCCACACAGTTGTGACAATCAAAATTGTGACCAGTCATTGCCAAAAGTCCCCAAAATGAGTGTCAAGAGAGGGGACAAAATCATCCCCAGTTGAGATCCACTGAGCTAAACCCCAGTACTATATTCCAATATTTATCACATTTATCTCTCTATAGACTGATGGCTTAGAATGAAGCTTGAAACTAGCCACTTTGCAATATAAAAACCAATAAAAGAATGCTGCCAGTGCAGCAGTAACATATTAAGAATTAAAGATATAGTAGGGAGTTATGGCTCAATTATCTGTTCCATCAACACTATGTTTTTGCTTAATCCTAATAATTTTCTTCTGGGGAAAAACTTGGTTAACATGTCACTAAAGCTCAGTCTCCACCTACATGGTAAAAAGAAAATCAGGTCTCAAAATTTTTAATTCTAAGCAATCAAATATGGAATGAATCAAAATTAAGTGCTACTTATCTATTTAAATTAGTTAAATATATTCAAACAATGTTAAATAAAAATACACAATCCAGTATTCAGCTATTACTGCAAATGTGATATATCTATATATGAGTGGGCGGTAATACACAAAATAAGTCACGAGATGTGAAATTTTAAAAATTACATTTAGTGGCACTATATACCATCATTGGGCTAGACACATGATTTTCTACAAGAAGCAATTTCCATATATTTACATTTGTACTCTTAATATTTTTAAAATTAACATAAATTTTAAAAGGAGTTTGGATTTTATAAGTTATCTTTCATATTTCATGTGATTCTCTATTTCATATGGGTCAGTGTTAGAAACAGTAGCTTCTGTTGTCTTCTAATAAGAGGACTTATGATCACTCCTGTTCTGCTGGGAGCTGATACAATGAAATAACTATCAATCTGCCCTTGCTGAGCCTAAAGTTACAAAGTGACAAAGCCTGCGCAATCAACAGGTCATTTAAAATGGAATTCTACCTTATACCACATCTAGTGTTCTTAACAAGCTAACTGCATTATATAATCATTTTAACTCCATGAACTTTAGGGGAGCTACGACAATGGATTTAAAATTTTGTGAACTGCAAAATGACATGGCACATCATCTCTACCTACAAGGTCTGTCTCAAAAGTAACGAGCCAATGTCAATATAATTAAAACAATTTGCCAGGCCCTGGCTGGTAGCACAGTGGATGTGGCGCTGGCCCTGTGAACCCAAAGGTCGCAGGTTCAATTCCCCAGCCAGGGCACATAACCAGGTTGCAAACCAGGTCTCCAGTCAGGTCTGTGGCTGGAGGCAGGTGAAAGGCAACCATACACTGATGTCTCTCTCCCTCTCTGCCTCTCTCCCTACCCCTCTTTCTAAAAATAATGAAATAAAATCTTTAAAAAAAAAAAATTTGCCCACCCAAAAGGTCCCTGTTTATAGTTATTCAGGTCCCTGTTTAGATTTGGTTATTCAGATCAACTGCCCTACTGAAAGCTAAAAATCTAAAAATATATATAATTTTTGCATATTGTAAGAAAGAAACTCTAAATTTAACCATAAAATCTATTATAGTACGGTTTTATCTAATCTCTTAATGGTTCAAATTTGAAATACTCATGTTAGGAAGCAATGAAATTATGTTAAATGAATTAAGGTGTAGTATGCCCTTAAAGAAACATACAGAAGTAAGATACTTAGTTTTACGTGTATTGTTCTAGTTTCTACATTCTACAATGTTCCACATGTTAAGATACAACCTATATAATTCCACCTGATATGCAACACCAGGTCCCCTTTCAGTGACAAAAAAACACATATCAATGTGAAAAGATGACCAGCAGAGAAACTCAAACTTAGTTATGTGGAACTTCGGTGTGAAAGACTTCACCGGTGGAAACCTGCCCAAACACATCACGCAGCGCCTTCCTCGCCCTGCTATGCAAGGTGCTGCTCCTCAAGCCAATCCCCTTATTTCACTAGTGAGCCCTGTCAACTCTGAAGTAGTAGAACTGGAAAACTCATCACTCCATAATGATATTCAAATATCTGAATATATTTCATTTGGTAAAAAGTATATCCTGCTAAATAAAACTATTGTAAATACAGTCAAAATATGCAAGATTTTGAGGAATTCTTTTGTTGAAAAGGACTGGGGAAGCCTCAAATTCATCCTGCAATTACCTACCCATTTTTTGTTCCTTTGACCCCTTCATGCCTTATTCCTTAAGTATATGGGGTGGAGGGGCTACTGAAGGCCAGAATGAACTAATCAGCATGCATTTATGCAGTTAGTCTACTCTAGTTTTATTCTCTCGGGCTTTTCCTCATGCTCAGCTCCTCCAGGAAGAGTGCTGTTTTATTAACCTCTAAACTCCTCAAACCTAACCAAATGCCCTGCATATAAAGGTGTTCCTAACATCTGTGACATGTCAGGCATTGGATTAGGGACTAGTGGTAGAGAAGTAAAAGAGATACAGACCTCACCCTTGTGGAATCTCTTGGAAAGGGGGCTGCAGGCAGAATCAAGTAATGAAAGACCAGTTAAGCACAGCCACATTGCCTATGTTCTTTCCTATTGCCAACCAAGGCTGAGATGAGGAACAAACAGTCTTTCTCTTCGGGAATATAAATGTGTGTCTCAGGCTCTGACCATTCCCAAGTTCGTTCATATATCCAAATGCCTACCCAACATGTCAACATGGGGGTAGTTACAGGGATTAAGTGTATGGACTCTGAAGCCAGACTGCTTCCTTCGGTTTGAATCCCAGCTCCATCACTCACAAGCTGGGTGACTTCAGGCAAATCATCTTTAACCTCTCTGTGCCTGTTTCCTCATTTATAAAATGGAGAGCATAAAGGTTCATAGCACACACAACTGTTAGAAGGATTAAATGAGTTTATATGTAAAAGTGCTTAAAACCCTGCCTACCACACAAAATATGCATACATAGTGCTATTATTAGTAGTATCCACCAATAACAGTATTACTAAGTGTATCAGGCATCTGAAACTTGTCCAAAACAATTAATAATTTTCTTCTCAAATCCTTTTCACTCTTCTCAGTAAATAGCACCACTATCTTCAAGTTGTTCCAGCCTAACACCTAAGAATTTTAAGTTTCAGATAAACCCAAACCAGTAGGTCCACATTAGTACAGAAGTACATCATGAGCCCTGGCTGGTGGCACAGTTCACAGGTGCTGCTGGCCTGCGAACCCAAAGGTCGCTGGTTCGGTTCCCAGCCAGGGCAAATAACCAGGTTGCAAGCCAGGTCTCCAGCCACATCCATAACTGGAGGCAGGCGAAAGGCAACCATACACTGATGCCTCTCTCCCTCTCTGCCTCTCTCCCTCCCCCACTCTCTCTAAAAATAATAAAATCTTTAAAAAAACACACAAGTATATCATGAATTCAACTACTTCCTACCATCTCTACAACTACTTCCTCTGCCCAAGACACCACCAGGTACAGCAATAATTTCCTATCTTCCCGTCTTCTATACTCCCCATTCCATGACCCTACAGCTAATTCTCCATCCAATAAAACTGAAATCAAATGCCATCCCTTTGATACAAACCTTCTAATGGTTTCCACCACACTTAGAATAGTCTGCCTGGCCCCCCAACTTCATCTGCCAGTACTTTCCTCCTTCCTCGCTGTGTTCTCCACACTGTCACCTTGCTATGCGTTGGTAATACTTCAGGCTTGTTTCCACTTCAGGGCATTGTCCCACTGTTGTTTCTACTGTGAGGTAGCACAGCATTATTGTTTATAGCACAGACTCTGAGGTTGGATTGCCCAAATTCAAATACTGTATCACATTTTAACTGTGCAACCTTGAACAAATTCTTAATCTTCTTGTGTCATTTCCTCTTGTATAAAAATGGGAACGTGAGTACTCACTTCATAAAGAGGTTAGTGTTTAGAAGAGTGTCTCACATACAAGCTCTGCATAAGTGTTTACTGCTATTATTATTCCTCCTTGAAATGTTCCTACCTCCAGCTCTTCCTGTACTTCAACTGACTCAACTTGTAACCTCTTTTGAAAGGCCTCCTGATAGGCCATGTCTAAAAACAACCTGCTCTGTTCCCCCACTGTCAGTTGCTCTCTTATTTTCCTTTGCATCACTGGATGTATCCCTATTTGAAATAATATTATGTACTTATCCTTTGTTGCTTATTTCCCCACTGGAACATGAGCTCCGCTAGGTTGGAGATTTTGTCTTGTTTGCTGCTCTAGTTCTAGTTCTGACTCAGAACCTGACACTGAATGCACATGTCTCTTATTTCTCTTATCCAGGCTAGGAGACCAATGCACATTTCTTAATACCTAGCAATACCTTATTTAGACAGCCTTTCATGTTCATGCTCATAATCTCATTTGATCTTTGAAAAAGCAACAGCAGATATGCAATCATCTCCCATTTTAGAGAGAAAAATAAAATTCCAAGTTGGGGGCGGGGGGTTGTCTTTAGACACAGAGCTAGCAACTGACTGAACAAAAATTAAGGCCCTTGCTTTCTAAGCTTCCTCAAACTCAAATGAAAAGATATTACACCCTTGAACTGAATGTACAGAGATGTGATGTGTCTATATCCTTAAGTGTGTACAACACTCTATCCTTCAAAGTTTCTAACAAATACTTGTCCCTGAATTTGAAAAGTGTGGTAGTCAAGTAAAAATTCATCAACAATGCATTAACCCTTGACAAGTGAAAAGAGTCAAGCAGATATGATTTAATATTCCAAGTTTACACGGCAAAATCCCTAAAACTCGGAGTACCTGTATTGCGTAGAATGTACTACGCAATTCTCTAAAAGCTTTCTCTGCAAAACCCTGTCAAAGGGGACCTGGAAATTGCCAAGACCATTACGACAAAGGCACCAGGTATTTCTTGATCCCTGTTTCTCCAAGTTCTGAAGTGACAATAGTTCAGACTGCCCATCAGGCTCAATTGTTGTATGTAATCAGATTGGGGGGAGGGGCAAGGTGAAGAGGCAAAATTGCAAAACAGGTTCCTATCTACAAGACCTTTGTCAAACGGCCATTGGCCATCACATTCTCAGAATAACCAATTGGCTTTATCATCTTTCTTCCAGCAAGTTTACATGGTTGTATTACATCACATGCTCTCACAATTCCCATTTCTGTGGGAATGACAATTAGGAAGCCATTAAGTTATTTCACCACTATTTCACACAAAAAGGATAATGCGGCAGTAAGTGGTTATCTTTATAACATGTCTTCAGCGATTTGGTCACTTGTGGAATCTCAAATGAATATTTGAGATTTGAAAAAAGGAGACTTTGGTCTCATTTGGACCTTCCCCCTCCGGAGACCTGGCTCCCGGCTTCCTAAAGCCCAGCAGGCCGGGGAGGAAAAGGCGGGAGCCCTGCCCAGCGGTGTGCAGCCTCGCCTCCCGGCACTCTTGGCCCTCCCACCCCGGAGGGCGCGTTCCAGCTCCGGGCGGGCACCTGTCCCTCCACCAGGTTCGCGATTCCCCAGGTCACACCAGGATCTAGCAACCCACAGCCACTACCAACAGCGGGAGGATGAGCAGCACGGAGACCCTCGCAGGCCCGCGTAGCTGCTGGAATCCGCCAAAACTTACAGTTTTCCTAGAGCGTGCGCGTCACGGCGAGGTGACGTCACGGGACCCGGCGTTCGGGAAGGTCAACCCAGGGGTAGTGGGATCGCTCAGCCCCCAGGGCTCCGCCCCCAGCTGCCGGGAGGGGGGACACGCCCCTTTAGCCTGGCCCCGCCCCCGACGTGGACCGCTGGGCGCAGGCGCAGGCGCAGATGGCCTGCGTGGCCGCCTGCTGGCGGGGTTCCTGGGTCCAGGTGTCTAGGTTAGGGGCTTCGCTCAAAGCTGTGACGTGAGCCTGGGACAACCAATTGAAGGGGATGAAGACCCGGAGGAACATAGCGAACAAGCTATTGGTCACGGGATTTGGGTAGGACGCCGGAGTGCTGAGGCATATTTTCCACGGGCACTGCTGTCCTTTTCTCACGTGTTGTTAAAAGTGCTCCACGTGTGGAAGCAGGCATTTGCTCTCCATCAGGTGCCCGCGGGTCCTCGTCGGGAGGGGCCAGGGCTCCCTCGGGCCCTCGCTCCCGGCCCCGCCCCGAGCTTCGCTCCAACCAGACCCGCCCCGACTGGGCGCTGCCCGCTGGAGTCCGCCCTTCCGGCTGCAGCCCGCTGACCAGGCACCCGCCCACCTACCCCGCCTTGTCCTGTCGCCACTTCTAGCCTTTTCCGTAGATTTTAGCCTCTCCCCGTTTTACTGGATTTCCTTTAGCTCAGCCTCCGTTAAATTTAAAAAGGGTGACCTGTGTAAACAGAGTTGTACATTTCTTGGCTAGTGTCAACTTTACACCATGTCCCACTCATGTGACGACATCTTTCTATCCCCGAAACCACGTTTCTGCTCTTTTATAGTTTTACAGATGAGGAGTTCTGGTTAAACGAGAGCTCAGTAAAAGAGAGAAAGGTTCCAAGAACTGACAATATAGTCACATTATTTATGGCTTGTGGAATTCTTAAGAGTACTCTTACAAGCAGAAAATAATGTTACGTTAAGAAGTGGCTGGGACAAATATGTCTTGGGGGAAAATAAGTGAACTGGGAAATATAGGCCTTGGAAATAGACCCTAAATTGAAGGTAGCAAGGACACTTTTAAACACTTACTTGGAATCATGACAAATGATCAGACTTGGAATTTTGCCAGGCAGATCTAGTATAAATAAAGCCCGAAACAATGGTTCCATTACACTCTCATTGAAAATATTATAATTTCACAAGAAAGAATGAGAATGTTAGCCTTTAACTCAATCAACATCTACGCTGGTTAAAAATAAACATGTATTACTCAGAAAAAAATTAAAGCTTTTAAAAGTTTCCATATTTTAAAGCATCTGTACATCTTATTTTAATATAGTTAGATATTTCGTTTGTGAAGTTTATACATAAGTTTACTTATAATAAGGTTTTGTTCTGTGGAGTAGTTAAAAATTAGCAATTTTTAAAAATACGTATTTTTAAAATTTGTATTTTCATTGCAAAACAATTTAAAGAAACCTCTAAATTGTTTATTACATTATTTACAGGTTTATAATATGTTTTATGTATATTATCCCCAAAGCTAGAATTCTTTTTCAATGAATTTCTAGATATACTTGTTAACCAAATTTGTTGCCTCAATCCAATGCCAACAGAAATCCCCAACCTGGAGTGCAGTGAAAGGACAAACTTGATTCAGGTAAAGTTTGCAGACCCAGGAAACAGCCTCCAGTGAAAATCAAGTGTTCCCCACCGTGTTCCCTGATTGGTCCATTTTTATGCAAATGAGGAATCTAAATGTGCAGTTTGGTTGGTTTGAGCAGCACATCCTGGTAGGTAGTTACAGAACTTCTCTGATAGATCAGTAAAAATGCAAATCAGAAAGTAGCTGTGCATCTCTGATTGGATGGGGCAGGTCTCCACCCACTGGTGGAAATACAATTCTAGGAACTCCTTTATAAGGTTCAGCCCAGCCAACAGGAACTGAGTATAGGAAGCTTCACAGCTCAGTCTGTGGCTTTTTCTGATATGCAGTGTGCATGAGAGGCCTCTGCAAACTGTCTGCTAGACTTTGGTAATAATTTTGGGCCCTGTTAACTACAAGGAGTCCTTCCTTGGCAGGTATATTCCTTCTTGGGATCAACATACTTCTGGGACTGTCTTGTCCCACAGGTAAATCTCATTTGTCATTTTTCTTTTTTTGAAAATATTTAAGAAATGTACAGTAAATGTTTTTAATATAGAATACTTTGGCTTCATAAGATGTTATGATAGAATACATTTTTTTCTTCTCATCTTATTATTATTTTTTCTTCCAAGAAGCCTCCCAAAACAAAAAAAAAAAATCCTATATTACTAAATTCAGGAAAGAAGTAATATGGCCAACAAAAGATTGGCAAGCAGAACGGGTACCATAAAAAAGAGAGGAAACTCAGGAAATGTCAAGTAGAAATCTTTAGATAAATTTAGTCTAATTTCTATACTAAGCTAGAATTTGATCTAAGTAAGTAACCATGAGCTAGTATTAAGGTGTGTTGATATTAGAGAGAGGAACTGTAGGGGTAACTCCTTTCTTTAAGAAAATAAAATCCTGTATGTTCAAGTTAGCAATGGAAGAACTAAGGACCTCTGCTCTGACCCTTAGGGTTTCAATTTCCTCTAGTGGTTCTTTCACTTTGTTATCTGCTGCCCCTAGTAAGCTGGCTTCCATATCCCTCTGTTCCATTTCTCTTCCTTGATCTGCTTAGCAAACTGAGGAAAGCTGAAACTTAATACTAGGGGAAAATAAAACAGAATAAAATATAATGGATAATGTTTGTTACGTGTTATATGTACTAAGCACTACAGTATCTGACTTAATCCTTGCAACTAGGTGAGATAAGTACCATTACCTCCATTTTACACGAAGCAAGCAGGGTGCAGAAGCTTGAGTCAAGTGTCCCATGTCACAAAGCCTGAGTAGGAGTCAAGATTTGAACCCATACTCCAGAACCCACTGATCTGTATCAGCTTTCATATGATAAATTAAAACTAATACAAGAAACAGAGGTTTGGAAAATCCAAGATATGGAAATTCTATCTCCAAAAGACTGACCACAATATAAGGGCTTTTCACTATTTTCCAGTGTGTCTCCATATGATGCTTCTATTTCATTTTTTAAGGTGCCCACCGTGACTTACTAAATTGATTTTGTAACCCATGAACAGATTGCCCCCCTGGAAAAAAACTAATCAGAATCCAAAATATAAAAGATCAGGTTGAATCACATGCAATGAGGGTCATTTTCAAAACACAAATTTTGGGAAAATAGTGTTTTAATAATAGGTGTGTATTCTGAGTTGCATGTTAATGTATTTCCTATGCTGGATCTCAATGAAAAAAATTTACTGTTATAACCACCCCTTGCCTGACTTCTATGTATATTTCATCTTTCAGAATCCAGGCCAAGAGAAGCCAAATTCCGTTTAGCAACCCTCTCACATTCCTCTCAGCTCCAGCATCTCATCTGAGAGATCTCTTTCCAAATAACCAACACAATGATCAGGTCACTCCTTCTTCTAGAAAGGCTCTTGTCTCCAGCACAAACCCAAGAGTGTACTAATACCCTAACATAATAAACTTCCATAAAGCAAGAATTATACAGAATGAAAAATAGAGGTTGTTCTGAGAAAGGCCAGAGATAAGGAGTTTGGTGGAAAGAGGGCATGGGGCAGAATGGAGAGCTACGGAGGGATGTATGTTTCATAACCACACAATCTTACACATGTCTGCGTTACATGGTTTGCAAACTATTTCAAATCTCATTGTATCACTTCTCTGCCCCCATTCTGTTGCATAGCGTATTCTCCCTGTTCTTTTGGTCTCTACTTCACAGGAACTTTCTCAGGAAGCTTTCCCTGCACTTACTGTGCTTTTGGCCTTGGGAACTATTTTAATTTCCTCTTCCACTAGACTGTACGCTCTGTGAGAGGGGGGACAATGCTCATCTTGGTCGACCTCAAATCCTCTACTTGTAGTTGAGTACCCTACCCTAAGCAGATGCTCTGTAAATACGTGTAAAGGAACAAATGGATAAATGAACTCAAATTCAAAGGCTGGCTTGGTTTCATATACTCAAAATACTACTTATTTTATGAAAAGGGAGGCACTGTGTTCATTGAAATAATACTAAGAAAAAAAATCCTTTGCAGCAAAACAATGAACAGGATCAGTTCTGTTATTAACTGGCTACTTTTGTGCAAGTCCAGTAATTTCTTTAAAAAATCAAAGGCGATTAGGCTCACAAATGTTATTTGCAGTGAGTGTCCTAATAGAGTGTGACCCCTCTGGGAAACTCTGGAAAATCAGGTCAGGCCACCTGGAGCCTTATTTACATGAAGTCCCTTGAAAGAACCTGACAGGCACTAGGAGGTAGCAATTAATCCTCATAAACAAAAGATGTTGGACAAAGGCTTTCCCCAACAACAGGAGCGGTGGGACAGAGGAGAAGAGGGAAATAGAGAACAAGTGATGAGTGTCATTGCTCTGAGACACCAAGTTCATGATTGAGTACATGGCCAGGTGCATGCTTTTGAGTATAAAGCTGAAAACATCAAGCTGCCTTTGTGGATGTGTTGGACTGGAAGACAGGGGAGGAAGGTGCAAGAGAAAGGAGAGGGTGTCAAAAAGATTTACAATTTCCCAAGGAAAAAACCTCACCTACTACAACACAGCAGACAGAAAGAATGTTTCAGAAACAGGCCTCTAAGTCTTTGTGTCTCCTTGGAATCTGTTTTCTCCCTTATCTGTTGGGGAGAAAGCAAAACAAAACCAAAACAAGAAAAAAAAATGTATTCTTTCTTCAAGTTCAAGTTCTATCATTAGTTACCTCTGCTAACAACAGCCAACCTTTATTGAGAGCTTAACTACTGGAATCAAAAGCACTATTGAGCACTCTGTGAAATGTTTTTGTTTTTTTTTTTTAAATTTATCAATTGATTTTAGGGAGAGAGAGAAAAACATTGATTTGTTGTTCCGCTTATTTATGCATTCATTAGGTGATCCTTACATATGCCTTGACCAAGGATTGAACCCACAACCTTGGTGCATCAAAATGATGCTCTAATGAACTGAGCTACCTGGCCAGGATTCTCTATGAAAGCTTAGAGGTACAAAATATGATTGTGTATTTTATCATTTATGGCATCTTTTATTTAGTAACAAAGAGTATATTGTATTAAAATTGTTTATGCCCCACTAAACTATGAATTCTTTGAAGAAAGAGGCTGGTTTTAGGTGCTAAGAACACCTCTATTATGTGCCAGTTTCTGGCACATAAAAAGCATTTGACAAATGTCTTTTATTCAGTTGATAAAGGAATCTCATCTCCCTCACAGGGTGAGAGGTAGGTACAATCTAAGAGACAAAGTCATCACTGTTGCCACCAAAACTTGCTTACCCCCAAGGCCCTAGTGACTTGGGCAAACAGTCACAACTTCTCTTATTTTATCTCAGATAAGTTCTATCGAGCTCAAAAAGTATGTGATAGTCCACCAGCATGTCCTTTGTTCTACTGAACAAATTGTCATTTATTATTTACCCTTTAGGTCAGGTTCAAGTGATTTTTAATCAACAAAAGCAGTTATATTAAGGCCAAACTAAAGTAATACTTTAAAATCTGGTTTTGCAAAATCAGATCTAATTACACTTAGAATTTAAACTGAAAATGGTACTCAGCTCACAGAGGTGTTTGATTTGATCTGCATTGTGCTTTTAAGTTTTTGAATTGACTATCAGAAGACAGCTCATATAAAAGACAAGCCTTTTTGGCTTCTTTAAAAGATCAAACTCTAATGATATTGACCCACGCCCCCACCCTCTCAAGTCATTCTTCACTGGAGGGCAGCTGCCAGGTTCAGAGGCAATTTTTCCCATCTTCCCACAACCCCACATGGTGACTGTGTAGCTCACCAGCTTGGCCCCTGAAGGCACTAGAGTTTATGGTGGATCTTGACGTGAAGGGCTTGATTATGTAAGTCTCTAGCTTAAAAAAGGATCATAAAAATCTGTAAAGCGAACGACTTGGCCCCAAAGTTTAGTGATGCACTACATGAATGTTTGTCAATAATCACATTTGCTCCTAAAAATAGATTTTTCACAATTGTTATTCTCTGACTTTTAGAGAAGAAACTCATTTGTGCATCAGGGATTTTTCCATGAAGATATTGCCTTTTTAGCATTTAAACAAAAGAAAAAATAGTTTAAAAAAATTGAAGAGCACAACAGAAGATTGGGTTCACAGTATGACCCAACATGTGTGATTGCTGTATTGATTGTATTTGAAGAACACATATTCTTATCCTGCAGAAAGTCAGAAGTGTCCTTCTCTTGGCATGTGTTCTCATGGAACACCTCTGAGGAGAGAGGTAAATGCTTGGTAATTATGTTTTGTTCTATACTATAGGTGGTAGTCACAGTCATTTTTAAATTACACCTAAAGATACGTTTTAAAGTGATATAGAATGTGCATATTTAATTACGCTATTATTTTGGTGAGATTCTCTTAACTGTCATGCAGTAGATATTGCTATTGACAGCAGTTAGCATAAGGGTTGGTTGCAAGTGACAAAAACACCCCAAGAACAGGCTTTAACAAGATTGAAGTTTATTTCTTTTATGTATGAAAATGGATGTAGGTGATTCAGCTCTACTCTGCCCATAGTGAAGTCAGGGACTCAGGCTGTTTCTGTCTTGTTGCTCAGCCATACATGACCAACATTCCCAAGGTCACCTCACAGTCCAGATGACAGTCTAGCACTAGCCTAGCTCTGGTAGTCCTTTAGAGTGCAGGATGGAAAAAGTCCAGAATATTCTGCAGCTAGTACTCCTTTTTTTTTTTTTTTTTAAAAAGGATTTTATTATCATGTGACCATCCCATTCATATTGAAGCACTCATAATTGAATTTTTTAATTTTATTTTATGTACAAAGAGCTAGCCATTCTGCAGTACGGTAGATGTCTCGAATGACCCATTCACGGAAGTTCACCTAGTCCAACTTAATGAAGCCTATATCCTTCGCGTACTGACGGAAACACTGGCGGCACATATTCAGGCCGTACTTCCGGATCAGGCCGTGCCGGTTGGAGCAGACGCGGCAAGAACGAGAACCCTGGCCGAATTTTCTTGGATGGCTCCAGTAGAGTTGCTGGTGACCCATCTTGCTCTCCGCGCGGCGACGAGGCAAAAAAAAAGCTGCAGCTAGTACTCCTTAAGTCCCACTTTTCCAAAGAAGCTTCCTCAGCTAATTAAGAGACTAGACTGAAATTTTTATTTCTAATTCACTTATAACCTACTACTATCAGATTTCAATCATTTAAATACTTTAAAATGTTTTTATGTCATGTATATTCTCAACATCTATATCATCATGACTGTTCTTAAATCAATGATTCTCAAGCCTCACTACACATTAGAGTTGCCTGACAAACTCTCAAATGGAAAACAGTTCTCAAGTCCAGGATCCATACAGTAAGTCCTCATTAGCATCAGTGGTTTTGCAACTTTAAGTGAAACAATGTTTAACAAAACCATTTTTACCATAGGCTAATTGATATAAATGACTTAAGTTCCTATGGCATCTCATCAACATTGTAATGAAATGTCATTGAACAAAACTACATTGAATAAAATGGCCTTATTTGAGGACCTGCTGTACTTGGGAAAGTGCAAAGGAGAAAAATGGACTGGTAGTTGTGGGGCAGGGTGGGGAGGGGACTATTAAGGAAAGGATTCACCAATTGCAGGTTCTTTAAGTGGCTCATTTGCACACCAGGCCCTAAAAAGTATGTGGACCAGGCAAGGTAGACATCAGCAAGCCCAGCTTAGAATTCTGGACAGGTAGTGCTGAGGCCAAAGGTGATCTAGAAACACGAGGTTTCATATCCGTGAACGAACTACACAGGTCCATGGGCAGGGATGACCAGGAGTGGCAGCCATGGGCACTGAAGATCTGAGGCTCTTACCTACTTTTTTGTGGGAGAGGAGGTGGGGATGGGAACCAGGGAGATGATAGACAGATGATAGGTAGGTAGGTAGAGAGATAGAGAGATAGATGATGATAGATAGATGGATGGATAGATAGATAGATAGATAGATAGATAGATAGATGACAGGCATTTTTGCCTCAAGTGTGGGAGCTGAGTCAGACGAAGTTTAGTTTAGAGAAAATAATGTGATAGTTTTCATGACTCGGATGTCATGGAACAAAATTGTGGGTAGATACGGCAAAAGCTGATACATGAATACCACTTTATTACCATATGTAAGTTCTCATGCTCTGCTTATTATATGATAGTGATTACAAAGCTACCTTTTAGAGTAAATACAAAGTAGAGAGGTAATGTCAGTAGAAATTTAGATGATACCTAAAGAACCCCACATGTGGCTGGTGAGACCCTCATTCAAAGAGATGCTTATGTTTTTAGATTCTTATAGCTGAGAAAAATGTCAAATATTTTCCTTAGCTAGACAGTTTTTTTGTTTGTTATATATATATATATATATATATATATATATATATATATTGCTATCAGTAGTTTCTCATTTACAGGAGAAAAAGTAGGTTTTTTTTCCAATTTAAAATTTCATTCCTGCCATATTTAGCTTAAATAGGCACTTACTATATTTTTCTTACACACACACACACACACATCTAGGAAAATAGATGCCCACTTTACACTAAGTTGCTTTGAATTTTTCTTTTATATATTACTTTTAAAAGTTCTTTTTTATTTATAATATTACATTATCCCTGTCACTTAAAAGTAGACCAGTTTCTTAATATGGGCTTGGTGATCAATTCACTAGTAACTAAAACATTAAAAATACAGTTGTCTAATTCCTAGATTTCCCTTTCTTTAAAATTGGGCCATTTATGAAAAGCATGAAGCCTGGTACATTGTCAGTCCTCATTTAATGAATAAATACTGAAGGTTATGCAAAAGAACTTATCTGAGAAACAAGAACTGAAGAAAATCAGGCCTAGTGCCCAGGTAGGTGCTGCTCATTCACTTTTATATTTACTTTTTTAGGATTAGCATACATAGAATAAAATTCAGAAATAGTAAATGTATAATTCAGTGAGTTTTAACACACACACACACATATGAATATCCATATACCCACTATACAATTATGATGAATATTGTAGAATATTTCCATCACCCAAAATGTTCCTGGTACCATTTTGTAGTCAGTCCCCTCCTGTACCATGGCCCCTGGTACAAGCAATTCTTTTGCCTTAATAGAAATATGTAGAATAATATAATCTTCTGTGTCAGCGTCTTTTACTTTGCACAATGTCTTTGAGATATATTCATATTGTTGTATCAGTAGTTAAACATTTTTTTTTGCTGAGTACATACAATATTTATTTTTAATTTTTAATTTATGTTTTCATTACCCTGTTGACAGATATTTGAGTTGTTTCCAGTTTCTGTCCATTATAGATTAAACAGCTATAAACTTTGAGTACAACTCTTATGTTTTCATTGTCTTAAATAAATACGTTGTAATGGGCTGGAGTTCATAGTTAGTATATTTTCTATAAGGAACTGCCAAATTGTTTTGCAAAGTGACTGTATAATTTTACACTTTCATTACTAATATATGAGAGTTCTAGTGTCTTCAAATCCTGATCAACATTTTGTATTGTCAATCTTTCAATCCTTCTATTGTTAATTTTCTAGTATTCTATCTAAGAAAGCTTGAACTAACCCAAGGTCACAAAGATTTTCCTTTTGATTTCTTCTAGAAATTTTATAATTTTAGCTTTTATATTTAGGACTATTACCTATTTTGAGTTAAATATTTTTGTATAGTGTAAAATGTGATTAATGATCTTATTCCCCCCATCCTCCCATATGTAGATAGCCAATTGTTCCAACACCATTTGTGAAATAACTAGCTTTTCCCAGTGAATTACCATGGTACCTTTGGCATCATCTCTAACATTGTCCTTTTTCACAAAATCCCATCTAATCTCCTTTTAAGCAATCTTTCTTCACTCCAGACCACCCTTCTCACTATGGTCATGTTTAGGCAAACAAATAAACCAACAGAAAAACAATATGTAAAACCCTGCAGTGAACTGACATCGACATTGTTCAGATCCTCCTCAGGACAGATATGCTCATTCCAGCTGCCAGGTGTTTTGGTAGGTGATGGTCACAGTGTGTCCCTCTCCAGGAACTGCTTCCCCCTGCAGAAATCAGCCTTGTCTAAGGCTGTACCCCTTCTCCGTGGGGACTAATTATATCCAGTGTCCTCTCAGTGTGGGTGAGAAAGTCTGGCCACCTAGACTCAATGTGGGACGACCCTGAAGGACCATTTGGGATGTAGTCTCTGGTGCCTTTGCATCACAGTCAACTTCTGGAAGTTCACCCCCTTATGAGTACTATTTCCCAAATTATCTGCACAATGAATTGCTGCATGCAAATCTCAGGGTTTCAGGGACTATTTCCTAGAAAGTCTAATCTCTGAATATCTTAAAGCCAATTATGTCATTCCTCTTCTTAAAATCCTTTGCCTATAAATTACAGTGTTAACTCCTTAGTTTTCAGTCTGGCTTCAGTCCATCTTTCTCTCTCAATTTCCTCTGTCAACACTGACTCTGTCCTTCACACAACTTCATAAATTTGTTACCTCAAAATTCCCAAACCCACTTCTTTGCATGTGGTGCTCTCTCAAGGGTAAATTTCTCACCTTCTGCTTATCCTTCTCTTCTGCCTTGGATCAGGCAGGTCTCTGCTGGCAAGTCTTCTCATTTTTCCCCCACAGCACCCTGTCACCCTTTATATAAGAATTTATCATAATGTTAAAACAGATTTGTTCACTTTCCTGACCCTCCTACTAAATTGTGAGCTTCCCTACACAGGAACTGGGTCCTGTGCTGTCCTCAGTAGGTTATAGATTTTCAATACATTTTTGGTGAATGAATTAATAATAAATACCAAGAAAAGCTGGGCATTGTAAAAAGTATTAAACATCTGGAATTTTTTGCTATACATGGTCCCTGGTATCTTGTATGTAGAACAGCAATTTTCAATAATAAACTAATTCCTAAAATTCCGCAGCACACCAAAAAATGTTTTTTGCAAATCTGACAAAAAATAGGTCTAATTTTGATTGATTTATAAAATAATAATAATAGTAACCACCTACCCTTCTTGCTACAAAATGATTTTTTTTCAATTAAGTGCATATATTTGTATATAAAGATTTCTGGTACCAAAAATTAACCAACCAGTTACAACCTTATGAGACATGACCGATAAGATGCAACTCTTAATATTGAATTGGTCAAAAAATTTGTGTGTTTTTTTTCTGTAAAATAAAAGACCTTTTTGATTGTCACCAGTAACTATTGATTTTGATATTTTGAGTATGTCAGCTATCTCCCATGTGGTAGAACATTAATTATTCTCAATTAATGTCTTGATTTGATTGCTATCAACTTCAACTGGTCTACCTGACTGCGGAGCATCATCCAGAAAGAAATCCCCAGCACAGAACTTTGCAAGCCACACCTTTCCATATGCAGCACAAATTTTTTTTGCATTTCAGTTGCATTTTTATCTTACCTAAAATAATAAAGTATAATAACCTAAAATTATGCTTCTTTTCCTCAAGTTTCAATATTAAAATGACTACACAAAAATTCACCAATTTTGATAAGGTTTTTTAATGCACACTGATATGACAGCTGTCATAATACAATGTTACAAAATTATTTCAAATGAAATTAAAGACAGCTAAGTACTACTAGAGTCATCTTATGTAAAAAACAAAATGAACCTTTTAGCCAACTCAATATGACCAATATATTAATAGTTGAAGACAGGGCATTCATACTCGATGGCTATTGTTGTATTTGGCTATTATCATTTTTTATTTGACAGTCTAAGAAAAAAGAGGTGAGGTAGTTCATGTTTTAAAAATTCTTGCAGCATACCAATTGAACATCAGTGATCTACCTTATCATATATCTTCTTTAACAGAGTCTGTATATTTTTTAAAGATTTTATTTATTATTTTTAGAGAGAGGGGAAGAGAGAAAAGCAGAGAGGGAGAGAGACATCAATGTATGGTTGGCTTTTTCACCTGCCTCCAGCTATAGACCTGGCTGGAGACCTGGCTGGAGACCTGGTTATGTGCCCTGGCTGGGGAATCCAGCCAGCGACTTTTGGGTTCCCAGGCTGGCGCCTTATCCACTGTTTCACCAGCCAGGGCCAGAGTCTGTATTTTTTTAAAATCTTTTTTGAATTCCTGACTTACCATGTTAACTGGCAACAACCCCAGGCAAACCTGATGAAATGAAATCCAAATCTCAGGTTTTTAAAGTTAGTTCTATTTCTATAAGAGAGGACTGGGGAGGGTGGAAACAGCAATGATTTCAGGGAGGAAAAAAAATCGTCACGAGTGAAAGGGAACAAGAGAGAGACTGGTTAGTGAGAGACTAGAAATTTTCTTCCCATTCCCAAGAGGCTTATTTTTTATCTTGCTTTTCCACACTGTAAAGTGTCAAATTAAATTGCAAAGTTAATTCTCATCACTAAGGAAGGGATTGTAAATGTATTAATTAAGGATTACTGGGCATTTTAATTTTATTCATGAGGATGGAAACTTTTTAACGATTGAACATTTATTTGTTACCTTTTACATACTTACAGTATAGAATATTATAATTTAACATTCATTGTTTAGATTCTTGGCTCTAGAGATTTGGATGACTATTTTTAAATGAGAGCTGTGCTTATTGATAAATTTGATTTTATAAATTATGATGCTGAAGTTCCCTTGAGAAAATTCTTTTCTTCAAAGATAAAGTCCTTAACAGGATGATATCTTAACTTGCAGGAAGCCATGAATTCACTGTGGAGAAGAATGATTTGGGTTTCACTCTGGGAGAAGATGAAGTACCTTGTGAACACTGCCTCTTTCAGTGATTTATCTTATGCACAAAATGATCTTTGCATTTTCAAACAAATG
The DNA here is from genome assembly GCA_004026585.1 of Noctilio leporinus. NCBI lineage: Eukaryota > Metazoa > Chordata > Mammalia > Chiroptera > Noctilionidae > Noctilio > Noctilio leporinus. Next base: position 474,644 of record PVIW01000445.1, on the reverse strand, counting down.
ATGAATCCATCCTTACAGAAAGTGAACAGTTGTTCTGCAAGAAAATCTAAGGGAAAGGAAGACAAAATGATCTTATTTGGGTAAGGTAATAGTGTAAAAACAAGATAAAAAAATAAAAAAGCTTTGTATCTCTTGACTGATAATCCAGTTATTTAATGATTATGTCAAAATGCTTATTTTAAACAGGCATACATTTATTCTTTACAAATAAATGCTGAGGAGACTATAAATTCTAGGTTATAAAATAATAATCTGAAAATAAGATTATAACCAATTTAAAATTAAAGACTATGTCTCTTTTTCCAAATGTGCTTTGCCTTTTAACATTTAGTTTGGAACCCTCTGCTATGTTCTCTCAGTAAATAAGTCATCTTAATTCACCGATAATATTAAAATATATAACTTCACAGAAGGAAATAACATTGGAAATTACGGAGCTTCAAGAAAAACTAAATTATAGTGCTTTAACCAACAATCAAAGTTTTTTAAATTTTTTAAATTAAATCATGTTTTTTTGTTAAAATGAAAGCTTTAGCTTTTTATGTATGGATAGAGAAAATATGTGTGTAGACACATTGTCCACTTGTCACCTTGACAGACAGAGATTATTATTAATAACAGTGTAATACAGGCATACAGAGAGTCTGGAATTCTCTGTTAAGATTTAGATCCTGCCAGTGGTAGCAGCTGTTTTAAATTTAAGAGGACAGGAGTGAGTTAGCGACATTTTGTAAGAAATAAACGAGCTCTCAGCACACGCCAATTGCTGGTAAATTCAGAAAATAATAAACATTCTTTCTTCAGCAAGGAAGCAAGATAGAAAACACACTGGCAGAGACTTATTTTCACAACAGAAAAGATGTTGCTGTGGAATTGAAACATTTGCTGAAGTTTCTCCATTACTCTATTTTCACTCTTTTTCCCCATCGTTTTTCATTCAGGACAGTCTCCTAACTTTAGTCATTCTTGATTTTAATAAAACCCCAAACTTCACAACTCAAAAATGTCAGTTTCAATTTTAAAATATGAATAATTCTCCATTAACACTTTGTTCACCCCAACTTTCTTCCTTTAGTCTATGCTTTTTCTTTTCTGTGCGAATAGCATCAGCCTATTTTATATAGTGAAATAACAAAAATCAATCAAACAAACAAAACCCATCAAAAAGCAATCAGAAACTGTCTAGAAAACTGAACTGCCCTTAAGCCATACACTGGAGGGTCTGCCTAACACCATATTAAAGTTAGATAATATGTTTTATGTTTTATCCATAGAACTGGTGAAAAACTTTGACCAAATCTCTTCTGTAAGTCAGTTGTGTGAAATTTTAAACTATCAGGTTCCTAGTATTTGTAATTATCACATAATTGATATAAATATTTTTTATTTCTTAATAAAACTAATTTAAAAACCCAAATTCTTCCAAGTTGCCATTTTAATTTCCTGAAATTATGCCTCGCGTCTGTCACTTAACACCCTGTAAACCACATGTACTTCTTATTCCCTTGTCTTAGATCATAATTCAAAAAGCCTCTAAAAAGAAGGATCTATATTCATAGGTAAAGTAAAAATTGAGATTAAAATCAAAACTAGTCATATGTAAACTATACTTAATATAATCAAACTATAGTTCCATGCCATAATTTACTTCAAAAATTAGATGACCATCATCAAAATAGCTCCTTATATTTGTGGTTTTCAAAACTTTGTGTAGGTTTTTGTCATCATCAGGAGTGTCTCTGTCTGTTTCTCTCTCTGTCTCTCTCTCTCACACACACACACACATACACACACACTGGGAGAGAGAGGCGGGGAGAGAGAGGGGGAGAGAGAGAGAGAGAGAGAGAGAGAAACAACTGAATTGACAGTTACTTCCAGGCTACACTGTAAATTAAAGTATTTTCTCAAATAAACCCAGCCTATGCTTTATAAAACTGTGTTTCAGTAATAAGGATGCATATCAATTATTTCTTATAATAAAATTAGTGTTACAAACTTTAGGGTAGTAAAGAAGGTAAAACAAATAATAAAATAATTCCTATTACCATGACTTATATTACTGCTTCCAAACATGACATGAGAAATAAGATTCTAATGCTTATGATCATAAGTGCCAATCATTACCCCCTAAACCAGGTAAAATTAGAAGCTAGGATTAAAATAATGACAAAAACAAATAGGGAAAAGAACTCCAGTGTTGTGCTTTTTTCATTTTGATAGATATTTCCCCCTCCTATTGCTATTGGGATCTAAAAGAAGTTTGTTATAAATTATTATTTCTATATAAAATTTGGGTCTGCATATGGCCTCTCCTTACATTGAATGTTCCTTGGTGGTAGAGAAAACATTTTTACTTATCTGTCTGCCAACATATTGCCATGCACACAAAAGTTCCTTAAAATGGAATTTCAAAATTAAACAGAAAATAATAACACATTGTCCTTAAATTTAATCCTGAAGACATAATCATCATAACCTTTAGCTAATGCCTCAAAGAAGTAACACGATAATCTTTGATGTCAAGTGCAAGCCTTGAACCTGTGGGAACATAGCCTCAGAAGCTCTGCAACCCAAACATAAAATCTAATTTTGAGTTAAGTCAAAAGCATTTTGTTGAAAATGGTCTCATGCATTAAAAACCCTTAAGGCCTATCTTCTACTGATTTGTTTTTATTCTGGAAAAAAGTAATTTTAATATGATCTAGATCACAATCATAAAACAGTAACTCAAAATTACACAGAAGTAATTGATGCTATTAACTAAATATTAGAGAATTTTAAAACTATGAAGAGAATTTAAGGAGACAGGATCAGAAACAATTTTAAAGATGTCAGCATTCTGAAGTGAATACATATGCTTAGAAAAAATCTGTTTTGTTATATATTTTAATTTTATACAAATATTTTTAAATGTGTAAAATTAGAATTTATATTACAAAATAAAGCAAACTTTTCAAAAAGAATTACTTTAAATCTATTGTGTTTATATTTTCAATACACATCAATCAATGCTCTTGCAAAATACTGTGAAACTGAATCATAAGAGAAAAATATTACCAAAGCATTGGTTTTCAAGTCTTTCAGTTCAACAGAGCTGATAAAATAGTAGGAAACAAGTAATAATAATACAAGATATGAAACTAAGTAGTATTAAATTTCAGTTATGAATATAAGTTTTAAATAAGCATTTGGAAGTTTAAACTTGGCAATATAATTATTAGCCATGATCCAGTAGGTTTCTTAAGTGAATTAACCAAGGCAACTAACCAAGAACAAATAAAAGACATCAACTATAATGTTAAAAGGCAAATGGCTAAAACCCTTATTATTTTTTTTTTTCAGGTTTAGAAATTTCCTTTATTTTCTCATTTACTGAGGTTTTCACCAGAAATACAGTGGAACCTCAGTTCTTGAACTTAATTTGTTCAAAAAAAAATTTTTTTTTAAATTTTATTGTTGTTGTATTACATCCATCCCCTTTTTGCTCCCCTCTGTCCCCCTCCCCACCCACCCATTCCCCTCAAAGTCAATCCCACCTGTTGTCCATGTCCATGGTTCCTTTATACTAGGTTCTTGTCTAAGCTGCTCCCCTTCCTTGCCTCTGCCTCCCCCCTCCCCCCAACCCCTTTCCCTCTGACCACTGAAGGCCTATTCACTGTATTCATATATTTGGTTCTGTTTTGCTTGTTATTACTTTTGTTCATTATTGTCCTGTAATGGGTGAGATCATATGATATTTGTCCTTCACTGACTGGCTTATTTCACTAAGCATAATACTCTCCAGTTCCATCCATGTTGTTGCAAAGGGTACGAGTTCCTTCTTTCTTTCTGCTATATAGAATTCCATTGTGTAAATGTACCAAAGTTTTTTGATCCAATCATCCACTGATGGG